>JAULKQ010016338.1:0-10623 GCA_032356285.1 Smithsoniella earleae | reverse complement strand
CCCCATGTCACGTCATGTCCATGGGGCTCCCACATCAAAGGAGATGAAGCAGCCCACACAAGCACAGTATGACATGCTGGTAGACACTTTGAGGCACATCATAGCACGTGCAGGTTGAGCTTCTTCAAGCAGAGAACCTCGGTATTCTCACATGGCACCCATACTTGACCAGCCCACACAAGCCAGGGTAGATATACACACTCTAATAACTCCTGGGCCAGGTCCGACGTCCATCGATGTGTCAGTCACCCATACCTCACTCAACTCGCTGTTATAGCAGACGATACTGCAGTGATCTCAGGCTCTGTAAGGCAAGGGGCCTTCCTAGCAAAAGGCTTGAGAGAGCAGAGCATTTGTTTATGCATTCATTTGTAGAAAATCTGCTCAATTGTACATGAAGACAATTCGTTTATCCCCGCTAGGTCTGTCACAGCCTGGAGAGTAGTTACTTCTTGGTTGCTTCTGGAAGGAAGCGCAGAAGTTTTGCTCGTCGTGGATTATCGTAGGTTGTTATTTCTCGCGGCATTCTCGTTACAGCATATTTGCTGATTTTTTTCCCAGTTACGTTAGCAATCTCGTTCGGCGTGTTAGGAATCGAAAAGCGCCAAATCCGTGATGGATTTAATTGATTGTTGACCTCTAATATGTCGTACATATAGTGGTTCGCGGTGTCATGATTTATCATTCAACACGGCGTACCACCAAGACTGGCACGACGTCCTTCAGTGCACCGGACTAAATATGACGCGCGTGTGCTATCCACGCTTCTCGGAGGAATTAATGAATCTTTTCGAACATAAAATGGTAGGAGGAATACACGAATGCCCATTTTGCCGTCATGTAGTGAGTTTGAATAGTGCCACGTCCGTGTTGACTTGGTTGCCAGAATGAAACGACGTATTGCAGTGCATAGGGTGACTGTCGACCATGCAACAGGCACGTCATATCACGTCACTTCTATTGAGCTCATCGAAACGAACGAAAAAGAGACCGCTTTCATCGTACAATAGACACTTTCTTGCCGACTTCGCGGGTTTCCGAATGAATCATGCGATTCATACACCCCGTAACTAACGACTCCGGGAGTCCGCAAACACTCCACACCGGCTTACGCACAACCACTGGAGTCTCCTTGTTGGGGTATGCTAACCCTTACGCTTGTCATATTGCATCCATTTACTCCTGTACCCTAAGTATGTAACAAGCCCCTCTAGATTTTCTTCTAGATAGCCCTTTCGTTTCTGCTCGCGGTTTGTGTTCTGGTGGGCTATGCGCTTAGCTGCTGCTTGTGCTGGGGAAGGTTTACTCATCGTTCTACTAGATGGTTGCACAGCAATCACTTATTCCGTCTGATTCGTTTCAGAGTTGTCTCCATGGACTCTACATGCGCATCTAACGGCCCTTGTTTGTCTATTAGCTTGCCCCCTGTTTTAACTCTATCACCGGACCAGATTTGCGTACAGCGTCACTCAAGCTACTGGAATAACCAGTAACGCCATGAGATCGCTTCGGATGTGCACTGCAGCCTCGAAATGTCATAAATTGTTAACTTACACGAAGTGGCGAGCCCCAGCACTGATAAGCTAGCACTAGCACGAGTAGCTCTGTTTGAGTCTCTGAACTTACAACGAATAACTGCCTTGACGTATACTGCTGGTTTATCAACAGCCTGCTCGAGATATAGCGTACTACATGCAACAGTGGCTCAAACCAGTGCTCAATTCCCAACAACAGAATCTTTAACATATCAGCATACACACCAACTGCGGCCGCCTGCAATGGATCAAGCACAAACAGCGAGTAAATTACTTTATCTCGGCACCTAAGATGAGTATCGCGACACACATGACAGGCTTTCCGTCAGGTTGGTACGATAACTGATCTGTACGATAATTAGCTCTATGAGCTACGCTAAGAGATTACGAAACATATAAATTTGCCTGGTTTGAGTTGGTTTGTTTCCTCGGGAACTTGCGAGCGTGAAATAAATCTTTCCAACATGAAATAATTCTTTGAATCAGTCCAAGTGTGCCAACGTGGGCAATGATGCAGTGCTAACTTTGCCCCTTTGCCATCGTCAACACGAATCATGTGACGTGTCCGCTTTATGTCGGCGGTGCACGCGCGCCATGTTCAATGCGCTGTCTCCTGTATTCCTGCGGTTCTTAAAGTCTATGCACGCTGTGAGAAGGAATTAAGTCAGTGTCAAAACGTATTAACGAAACAGTTACTCGTTGAGAAAGTAGCACTTTCGGGCTGCGTTGGAGAAAAGCTTATTTAATTGCCGTTGCTCTCAGCCCACCACTATATGAAAACGCAGAATGGTGTGAACTTCTGCAAACTGGTCACGAGTGGCTGGAAACTCAACCGTGATCATCGCCTCCACATTTTATGATGATTACACTTTTGTTTCCACATTTTATCACTTGTCGCACCACAATTCTCTAAGAGCGTTTTTGAGTATGAAGCTCTGTACACGCGCGCAGGGACGTCACTTTCACCATGTTAACTGGAGGATATGCATTGCATGTTCCCCATTACATGAGTGTGAACGAACTGACTGACCCAGGATATCCTAGATTGCCAGTAGGCTTGCTTCGTCAACTGATCGAGAGATTGTTAGGTCATTCAGTGCATTGATATCTGGTATCGGCAAGTAAATGTAGATATCTTACGTGGAACGATTCAAATATCAGCTTCGAGTGCCTGTTAGTCTACTCATCATACGTGCTTGCGCTCATCCGCGTTTCACTTTTAACACGGAAAATTTTGCCAGTTGAGTATTTATAACCTACACATGTGATATCATGGGACGCTGGGTCTCCATACGTAGCCCAACCTCCTGGACACGTATTGTCAGGCACATCGCGTTGGTGTCATCCTATTCCTGTGTGGCTCTTGCACTGTGAAACGCGAAAGTATACATTTACATCATGGGATTCTGGGACTCTGTGAAAGATTTCGTGTCCCGTAGCCTTGCGTTCTGCCCTCCTGTACCAGCTACTTACACGATGACAATCAAGGGTGAAGAGGAAGCGGCTTCTTCGCAGGAATTTCAAGAAGCGACCCTAACAGTACCCCGATTGTGCGTTTCGTAGGATATCTTGCTTGGAAAGTCACAGATATGTACCTACATGGACGAAGGAAATGGTAAACGCGTTTCGCTGCTGAGGCACTACAAGGCGTGTTAATTCAATTCTCCAGTACTCTAGAATGCTCAGAACACCTGCAGGCCTCGTAACACAAAGGTAGAACTGTTTACAATGCAAACACCGATTCTCCCAGACGGAGGAGGCGGTAAGCGCATTGTGCTTGCGTGGATACCTTGCAGTTCATCAAGCAGGGTCTCGCGTACGATATTGTTCGCACATCCAAACGCTTTGGATTTAGGCCAGTGTATTCCCTATTGTATGGATCTCGCGAGAGTGCTAGGTATCGATTGTCTCGCCTCACTGGATTCTTCATAGCGTTACCAAACACTCTAGCCACTCCAACTTCTACAGCATTCTGCACAGGTGTAAACATTCTCACATTCGACTACACTGGATATGGTCACAGTGAAGGGCAGCCTTCTGTGAGGCATACACGAGCTGATATAACTGCAGCTTATATTTTCCTTCAAAGGCGCAAGAAGACAAGGGCCCGAGACATTGTACTGATGGGGGCAAGTCTTGGTGAGTGTCTTACAACATGTAACTCGATCTAATCACGAACAAAACCCTGCAGTGTATCAGACAGATTAAGGACAATTCTGTACTGTACACATATATTTGACATGTGATGATTGCAGGTTCTGGGCCATGTGTTTACCTTGCTGCGCAAGTGCCTGAGTTGGCTGGTCTGATACTTCAAAGGTAAGCGGTTTATTGACTCCCTGCTTCACCTTTTCCGACAGTTGCTTTTGAACTTTGGAGTCAGCTACTGGACGACATGCTCATGTGCTTGCATCAACAGAATAAACTTTCTCTCGCATTTCAACAGATCTGCTTCTAACCAAATCAACTTTTGCTTGCAGTCCGCTGCTATCAGGTGTACGTGTATTAAAGCCCAATCTCAAATGGTGGCCGAGTGTTTTGGATGTTTTTCCAAATTACCAAATAATTAAAGACGTGGAAGCACCAACATTTATTATGCATGGGACTGCGGACGAAGTCATATCTGTGGACCATGGAAAGCAACTGTATGAGCTTGCCAAAAACCCTTACCCAAAGCCATTGTGGGCTGAGGGTTATACACATCAGAATCTGTCCACCAGTCCAGATTATATCCCACAGATTAAGGGGTTCCTGACTTCAGTTTGGAAGTAGCCTTCATATGTTTATTAGCAGACAGATTCAGCAGATGTAGCTTCATGTAACAAGCTAATGATGTTTAAATTTACAAATCCTTTATTGTTTCATGTGCAACAGGGCGGCTGTGAGTCCCACGTACATAGTTGTCAGGAGCAGAAGTGTAAGAATGTCATACGCTACAGAATTCGAAGAGAAGAAGAATATACTAAGCACATCATCACCAGTAACATCCTTATGAGGGAGTGTTGCCGGATCCACTCCAGGGGGGCTGAAAGGTGTTAGCATGTACCCCTCTGCACCGCGGAACTCGTTCACAACCAGGATGCTGTACACGTATCGAACTAGTGACAACCGAGCTAAGCCGGCAACGAGGGGGTGTAAGCCATGCAAACTCATCAAAAAGCCGCCAAAAAGAAGATTGACGATCACTGCAAGACTTCCGAGCATATTTGCAACCCTAGTGCTTGAACAGGCTGCTCCAATTGCCATGTTCATTGAAGACACAGCCATGTTGCCTAATATGACTGCCACACTAAACAAGCAGAGATGGCCGAAACCCTCTCTTAGCCCCATTAGCGGATAAGCAATGAAGCTCAGGAGAAGTGGTGGCAACACACGCATGAATAGAAGGTCAGCACAAATGGTTGTGGTTGCATAGGCGGGCATATTATACAGCCCCGCTGCACGCTCGCGCATGAACAAGCCCCTCTCACTCTGCCACACTGGAATAGACGATAAGCTGCTCATTGCCAAGTAAAGGATAATGAAGAAGAAGGCCGCAAATCGATTTTGTATCCCAGGGCTGGACTTGTCCATCTCAGAATAGACGTTCCCCAACAGCAGTGCAGTTGCAAAGGTGGTGATGAAGGCGAACGCGAGCAGCCAAGGATGCCTAACTAAAGATATCAGCTTTCTCCTTGATAACAGTTTGACCTGGACATGATCACTGAGTTAGTTCTGAGAAAAGCTCTTAGGATGCAAGCAGAAGCACATACACAACTAACAAGAACATGTTCAACATGAAGCTAGCCCATTCCTTTATTATAGACCAGGAGAAAGAAGGCAACAGTAAATTATTGCACGACAGGAAGATGTCTCACTTGGGCAGTAAAAGAGGGACTGTGCTTCTCATATTCCCTCAGGTTAAACAGGCGCGGCTGGTCAAGTTGTCCTGTCCCCAAAGCAGTAGCATAAGATTGAGATGCACTAGCACTTGCAAAAGCTGCATTGGCACGGGAGGATGCAAATGCATTTACTAGCTTCTCGGTTTCTGATGTGTTTGATCTAATGATCACATCCAGTAAGAAGTCTGCAATATTCACGCCAGCAGGTACATGGTAGTCCAGTGAGCTGAAGTGTGCCTCTGCGGCATGAGCTGGGCCCGAAAAAACCATGCGGCCATCACCAGACAATAGCAGGAGGTGTGTCAACATGCGGAAAATGTCCAGTCTAGGCTGGTGCATTGACAGGCACACTGTAACACCAGCCTGAGACAAATGCAGCAGCATGGACACAATGGAAGCTGCACTGGTGGCATCAAGGCCAGTTGTAGCCTACAGTGCTATCTCCATTCAATTCTTCATCATGGGTTGGCGGATAGATTGAACATAATAAGTACTAAGAAGATCTGGTGAGCAGGTGTGTGTACCTCATCAATGAGTAACAAGTGAGGATACGTCAAAAGCTCTGCTGCGATACGAGCACGACGATTTTCACCACCTGATATGCCTCGGACTAACCCTCCACCAATGCGAGTGTTCAAGCACTTCTCCAAGCCCAACATCGCCACGACGTCCTGGATAGTCTCAACACACACTTGGTAGTGGGTGCCTGGAGCCATGCGCAATTGAGCATTGAACAGCAGATACTCTTCCACTGTACAGGTCTCTGCAATCCAAACTCCAGTTGCAAGATATCATTCCAAGTACCATCATGATACACGTGAAATTTGACAATGTAGCACCTGGGAGGATGTCGTCTTGAAGAACGTAGCCGCACAGCTTGCGGCGCATCTCTGCAGCGGTCACCTGGCCACCAATGGATATAATACCCCTCACTTTCCTACCCGATACTCTGCCGGCCAGAACATCCAGCAGTGTACTCTTACCTACAAAGTAATACTGTCAGCCATCACTTGTGGAAAACTACAAGCAAGTACACAGTTCACGGTGCACACAATCTAATCTCACTCACGAGAAAAATAACGTGAGTGGTGGGTTTCCAGGCTTCTCTGTCAACGTAGATACTCTTTGGAATACTACTTAGTTAAAAGAAGGGTGACGATAGGATATCTTACAGTTTACTGTTAACTGTAGCACAAGCGCATTCAACAGAGCAGCGTCACACCTGCACCACTGGGTCCCAAAATGGCCATAACTGCACTCTTTGCCTGAGGATCCGAACTGTCCTCCGTGGTGCCAGACACATGCTCGATGATCCTGCGTTGCGACCCTGAACAAATTCACGAGATCAATGTGACGCATGCTGTGACGTTGAAAAGATCTGGGAATAATATCACAGTATACGCTTTCATACCATTTGGCATTGGAATGTTCACACTCAGAGCATGCCATGTGAGGTGAAGTCTATTTTGCCACAATCGCTCAGACGCGTGGTGACTTATGCTAGCCTCTCCATTGCCGACACTCTCTATAGAACATCCAGTTGCACTATTGGCCTCTTGGCGCCATGAGAGGCCAGGTGAGTGACAGCCCTCAGCATCAGCAGAGTTTTCTACAGTGTTTGTGGCACTGCAGCTAGCCACAAACTGTTTTACAGCCCCTGCAGTGGTAGCGGTGTCTGCTAGCGTACTATCCCCGTTCATTGGAGCACATGTGCCGGGATGAGTGACAATATCATGGAGGTCAGTTCCAGACTCTACAGGCTGCTTAACCTGCACCATCACCATAGTTCCTCTTAGCCAATAACTTAGGAAAGGAAGCAAGGAACCGGACGGAATGCTATTACAGGTACTATCTGAGACGCACAGATTCTTGTTGTGATTGAGAGACTGTAGAGTCATGGGACATGTGGCGACTGTGGGTCAACCCTAAGCCATCCTGACGGGTGCCACAATCACCGGAGGCAATGTCATTCGCTGTGACTGCCTCCCACCTCCCAGGAATGTTACCCAGCCAGCTATCAGAGGGTCGACCCTTGTTACGTGTGCCCCTACGGCAACCTGATGCAGTTGTTGACTTTATCTCGGATGGTGCATTACCATTCCGGTCAAAGAAACGGAGGAAGTGGGCTTCATGACTCCCACTAGATTGTCTGGGTTCGTCATGCATGTTCTCAGTGCTCGCCTCTGCAAAATATACGAAGGAATTAGAGCCATTAGAGCCATACCACGATGTCAAGCCTGGAGAAGATTTAAAAATCAAATCCTTTATGAAGTTAACCAATTGGGTCGGAGTCTGATGATTAAGAGCTCACACCGTTGATGAGTGGCTCAGAACTAATGTCTGTGTTCCTTGTGGTGACGTTGTGTTGTCCCGCGGCCACACTGTGAGAAGTAGATCTCCATCGTGGCAGTACTTTGGTGAGGGAGTCACGCAGAGATGGATGAGAAAGCACCAGCGCAAGGTATGTTATCAACAACCAAGCACCAGAAAGCAACGCTAGAAGCCCTAGATTCGTGTTGAAGTGAGAAGCATGATAACCAAATTGTTTGAGGATGCCATCTCCTGAAACTCGCAGCGGATGGAAGTTTTCGATCGGAGCAGTGAAGTGAAAAGGATCTGGGTTGTCATGGAACTCTGTGACAACCAAGTTTTCGTATGCCTGAGAGAAAAAGGAGAAGCTCCGAAGCCGGGATACAGCATCTGGAGTGGCAGTACCATTGAGCATGAAGCCACTAACTAACAAGCTCAGCATGATGGCAACTGAGCCAATCTGCAAGCATGTACAAGCATTTGGAACAACTAGGTATTCATTTGTAAAGCAAGCTAGAAAATAGTACCAGGGTTTCAGCCTAGACTGAGTGTAGCAACTCTCTCTGTGTTTTCAGCCTATCTGAACGAGCTCCATTCATATTGCTTTCATAGCTCTCAGGATGCATCCGCTTTCAATATAACACGAATACATCTATATATCTTGCAGGGAATAAGCGTAACTTAGACATAGTGCCACTGTTTCAGGATACAAGAAGCCTTGATGAGCAACATCTTGATGCAGACAAGCCAAAGAGAAGACTAGTGACAGTTGTGCTCAAGCGATAAGACAGGTGATACTGCGGCTGCTAGTGTCGTCACAAACATGGAATAAATGCCAATGAGGAAAAATGAAATCTTTATAAGGTAGCATTGAGGAGAGAGGAATTGAATACAAAAGTTGTCGTTATTAGCAGGGGTGCACACCAAGTTTGCAAGGGAAGCTGAAGGCAGCACAGCTCCAAGGCACATGCATAAAAGCCCAGCAGCAACATTGTCGGCCACCAGGACTCCTGTGAACCAGAAAATGCACACTGCAGAGCCAGGATGAAGTCCGGTGGCAGAGTATGTGATCAAAGTAAACAAGAGCGGGGGAGATACACGCAATGGAAGGACGTCAAACAGAACTCGTGCAAAGAAGTACGGCGTTGTTGCGAAGAGAGAGCTATCTCGCTCCCGGAAGAACAGCTGCATGTCCTCGTGCCATATTGGTAGAGTAGACATTGACATAACAGAGAGGAATAGTAGCATGAAGAAGAGAAGACCGAAGCGATTCTGAATGCCCTGCACAGCGATTAGAAGGTTGTGGTTATCAGACTTGCTCCAGGCCATGATTCCTACACTGTGACAAGCAACAATGAACACCCACCCATATCTGCACACAGTACTTGTCAGGTATAAAGCAACAATGTTGATCTTGCAATATTGTGTGGTGGACCATACCGTGGTGTCATTTCCAGTGTTCCAGAATACTGCTGCAAGGCTCACAGCTGCTAGCAAGGTAGCAACAAATCCAGTTGTCACAAGGAATGGATGGCGATAGATGCGGCGGAACTGAACCGCAGACAGAACGAGGAACTGTTGCAGCTGGGAGATCTGTTCCACCCCTTGAGGATGACTTGAGCTGTCAGGGGATGCTTCAAGAGAGGCCATTAGCTCCTGCTGGTCCCGCCAAGCTGTGCTGTTCTTGTGGGCTGACACCATGAGTTGGAGCTCTTCAGGAGATGCAGACACAACAATATCTAGTAAAAAGTCAGCGACATTGAGAACATCTGGTGGACGTGGAAGGCCAAGCATAGTCAGGTGAGAGTCAAGTGCACTTGTTGGCCCACAGTAAAGGAGCTGCCCAGTTGGAGACAACATTAATACTGTATCCATCATACGCAACATGTCAGGTCGGGGCTGATGTATTGAGAGTATAATGTTGACTCCTCGCCTCGACAATGAAGCAAGAATATCAACAACATGTGCAGCACTTGTAGAATCCAGCCCTGCATGCAACCACTTGAGATAAGCAGGCGTCCATACAATCGGCTTAACATGCTTGCTGAAGATGGGAACCCATAATAACAGCCTGCCTGAAAGGACAGGGCCGTGGGTCTGTGTGACACCCTTCCAGATTTCACAGCACTTCCCATGTCCCAAACCCACATAAGCGAGCAACTGGTTCACAGCTCCGTGAACTCAGGGGCCTGAGCACAGCACACAAACGAAGACATCATCTCAACCCCACTAGTGACCACTCAATCCAAGCACATGCACTACACTTCTCATGACTCGCGTTCAACAAAATTTTGCCTAGAGTTGAGAATCAATAATTTTCTGTAAGGCTGCGAATAACCGGGCGTCTCACTCAATTTGCTACACACTGATAGAGGATAACCTATGATGTCATCTAAGTTCTCAGATCCTAAGCATGTAATTAAATTCAAGGGGGGTAGGATAATGCAGGCCCGGGGCAACAAGATGGCTGAGCCAGGTCGACTCAGCGATAAGATCCATGCTACACCAGAAGAGTGAGCAATTGGTTTCTCTAATATCATTGTGACTGTGGTGAGCGCTCAGTTCTGAGCATGAGTTGCCTATTTCAAGGCCCTACCGTAAAATGTGTAAAAACGCTCACCTTGGAACTCATATGCCAGGTTCAAAATGAATGGTCAATATTACATGCAATGTAACGGCATGGTAGTTAAAATTATCACGGTATATATAAGACGCAAGTATACACAAAGCAGCCGAATACGCGTCGTGAGCAACTCAACGTCCTCAAGCGCAGGCGCTTTGGGGGATTTGTCACAGTTGTGAGTCTAGGTAAAGATGTAGCACTGAGTTCATTCTACAATGCAACCATCATGGCATAAGGTGTCGTTGAGGGAAAGGCTTGAAGCAGCTAAAACGAA
>JAULKQ010016327.1:0-10623 GCA_032356285.1 Smithsoniella earleae | reverse complement strand
ACCAGAATCACTCACAGGACGGAACTTCAGCTCCTTGTTGAAACCCATGCCCAATATTCCTAGCCATAGACCCGACAGCTAGAACTACCTCCGCGTCACCATCAATGTAACACACATTTGTATTTCCGTCGCAAAAGTATCCGACGCGGTGCTTTATTACGTATTCCAAATTATAGTTAATTCACATCTTAACACTTGTGTCCGAGTCGCAGACTTGATAATCCGCGACAGTAGGACTTAGTTTGTACAACGGTGCTCCAGGTTAATCGTTTGACACAACTAGCAGTTAAAAAACTTGAATTAGGGATACATTATATGACCGGGTGTAGGATACTTTTGCGCATGCGACGGAAATAATGCTGCAATAAACTGTAGCTTGATACGAACATATTGCTACTATCTCAAGTGCTGCATCGTTTATCGCAAGTGGAATGAAGACACTCCTTAGCGTGTCCTCGTGGGAGAGCTGGGAAACACGCTGGAGAGCGTCAACCTGATGCGTGTCTTCCCCGGTGACGCTACCAGGACATAACTACGGGCGAGGATATCTGTGACGATTCCATGTATGAAATTCACTGGAGAAATGATTTCTCGGCGGTTAAAATGCAGCGCAACATGATCTGCGATTCGAAATTCAAAACGGTGTAGATCGAAGCCTTCGATTGGAAATGGGTCACAGTTAGAGTACTTGGTGTCAATTACTGATTGATACTACACTGTCCTGTATTTAACAATTCTCGCCAAAGTCACTGCCAGTGTTTGACATTTGGGCCTTGTATATTCACTAGCTTCTCGGCACCATCTCTGTCCATGCGGGAGGCGTGGGAACTAAACTGACTATTAAGGTGCGTACCTGTCCAATGAATATGAAGTTTGCGGCCCGTAGCTCAAATTTGTAGCCAAAGTAATTCAGCTAAATACTGATTTGCATTGCAGGTTTAGGCTGTTGTTTGAATGACACGTTTGTTCGCCGAGCAGCGCATGTTCGACTTCACTTTGCAACCGTGCGGAGGGGTTCGGCACTCTAAAAGTCATGCGTACTTCGAGAAAAGTCGAAATGGTTATTAAAAATTTTCATCTCTTCCAGGTCAATTCACATCAAGTTGCTGTAGACTTTGAGGCAGCCGCATCGCGGCATCTATCTGGCACAGTCAAAGCAAGCTCCATATCACCTTTCTTCATAACGTTGATGTTTTGCTGTTTGCGCCATCCAACCAATCCTTACTCTCCTTCCAAGATCGCTCGTATTTCGTGGTGAGATGTGACTCCCATCGCCAGCAGTGGTGCTTTGCAGGGAATTCAAGCCAAACATGGTGCTAGTTTGACACATTTTACACATTCCAGGTACCACGAATTGACTTAACGCACGAACATTGGAGGGAACTGCATGGCTTGATTGAAATGGTCAGTGCAGAAAATATAGCTCAACTTTCGAGGTTCGAATAAAAGCATGTCCATGCCACAGCAGTAATGAATGCAGCAGCATGGATGTTTTCCACCCGTTTTGGTCAGATACAGTAGATTTCTTCAAGTCATACTCATCCTGGTGGCCAAAACAGAGTACAGTAGCCAGGTGGTAATAATTCTTGAGCACTGTGGGTAATGTCAATGGTTGTCAAGGTGTTGTTTCTTTGCTGCTTGCTGCAGGCTTCATGCAGCTTTTGCAGTAGATCTTCAATGGTGCTGTTCATTTGTAAATATTGCCATATGAAATCTGGCTTGCCCAAGCTCCTGCATTCATTGAATCTTGTATACTGTAGCCTGGCTGACTTCAGCACAGGACTCAATTTGCCTCTGTAGCAGGATGAAAAGGTTGTTTCATAGCACAACAGTGATACTGTACACTTGTCTTTATGTCCTTTCATGTTGAATGTGTTTGAAGTTGTATGAATGTTTGGCAGACTTTCATTGTCAGCGTTGAATTTCAATCACATATTTCTAGTTCTAGATTTCCCAGCAGGCATAGGCATTTTTCGCAGAAAACTGGTGTAAAAAGCACTGTTCATGATTAGAATTGGCATTAGCAAAACGTCCAGCATTTGACTGAAACATTCATAACAACCAGCAGAATATCTGATGATGAATCCAGGTGATCCACAGTTGAGTTTCTCCACTGTTCCTACCCCTAGCGTACATGGAAACAAAATTTTCTCCATGGTTGGTTAATTTGTGACTTCCCAAGGAGGCAGCATAGTGAAACAATCAAAACAGAAACAATCGACAAAGTGTGTTATTGAATCATTTTCAGTCAACCTGTGGACTAGTGGATTGCCTTGTCATTGTGTCCAGGTGCTACCTCCAGCTTGTAGTTGCTGCGGGATACTCCTATAAGAAGCGAAAAAAATGTATTGCAAGGTTCCTATGTGATGCCAGTTCTGCATGAGGTGTCTTATGTCCACATTAATTATTATTATCACAGCAGAGTAGCTGACAGACTGTTTCCAGCTTTCAGTCACATCCCTACAGCTGTTACCCTCCACAACTCCCCCACAATCGATGAGACTGCAATCTGTCCTTTGCGAATATGACAAATTCTCTTCATACCATTGCATGGGCGACTTCTGCCTGAACAATTCCACTTGGTGCTCTCTTTGCAGAACATTGCAACTGAGATAAGCCTTAGACACACCCCCTAGATATGACATTACAACAGGACCTGACAGAAATGAATGGGGTGGCAAAACGCTGATGTCGCTTTTCAGGCAGTGGTAGTGTGTGTGCTTCATCAATGACGAGCAACAGTGTTGGGTATGGCTTTCAGATTTTGGTTTGATTACATCCGTACAGTTCTATGACTCTGTTACTCCTTACCAATTGCTCCAACCAATAATTGCACAGATTCTCTAAAATGAATGCAACCTTTTACACCATCTAACTTGAGCTCAGCTCTTGAGACTTTTGCTAGGGAGGCAAATAAGCTTTCCATACAGAGCCTGAGATCACCGCTGTACCATCTGCTATTACTCAAAGTTCAGCATAGAGAAAAGAGCATCGTGGACGCCTGTGATATGGGGGATCCTGTGTATCCTGAGTTTGTGGTCATCTCTTCAAGTTGCTACTGAGCTTCATAAGCCCGCGGGTAGCTGCACATATACAGTGCCTGATGGATTGTTTAATGGCGCATCTATGTATGCTGGATCTGTGTAAATATCGCTGCAGGCTTGCATAGCTCGTTTCTGTATTTTCATCATGTGTGAGGCAGTGGTAGTTGCCATAAAATCGATGAATGTACGGGGAGGAATTTGTAGTAACCCTATCATAATTTCAGTAGGTTGATTACACAGGCGGTCGGATAATCACCTGTACCTTCTCCGTATGTAACCCAATGTACGATCTTCCTACAGCTGTGCGAGCAGGAGAATCTAAATCAAAAGATGACTACAGAAGGTTACTATACTACCCATGCGTTTCACTATCACTCCTCGACATGGCTACGGCATGTTGGAGAAAGCGCCACAAATTCGGGTTGAACTGTGCGAAGACCGGACGAGTACTTTGAGCGGATCTCGTACGCTTTCAGCACGAAGCCACGGAAGGAGTATTCCTGGCTAGTTAACATCACATCCAGTCGATCGAAGGTATATTGTCTTGCACGTCCTCTGAGATTCTCGAATCTATGGAGCCTTCGAGCTTCGGGTTACATTCTGATTATCGCAGTTTGAAAATCGATAGATACCTGGTATAAGGTTTGATACAGCAATTGCCATACTGTCCCTATGAGCCAGCTTCGCCCAAGCAGCTACTGCCAGTGCATTCTTGAGCGCGAAGCTCAGGACAAAATCTGGAAGTGCAGAGTTCTGCAAGTACATGTAGTATCACGTACTGATGGAAGGAGTGTCTCGGCACTTGTGTTCCCATCTCCGGTGCTTCCTGCTTGAAGAATACCCATGGTCTCCCAGCTAAAGGATTCCCATTGCTTCTGCTGACAACTGCACGAAGCACACCCATGGGCGCTGCAAGCGCGAAAGCATCTGTTTAAAATCAGATTTAAGATTTCGCACAGACTATTACTCGGCTTTCGATTGTAGACAATAGGCTAGACGGTAGGGACACGGCAAAGCATGTATACACCGGCACTATGTTACCACAGCTTTAATATCGAATGTCGATTCAGAATACATCTTCGTTACACAATAGAACTTCTCGGAGCGATCTGAATACCTGTCTAGTACCGTAGAAGGTACAAACGAGATTGCTGGACTTCAATTCGAAATTCGCGCGCAACGTCCATTGGCAGAAAAGGATAAGTGTTAGGAATCGAAAAGCGCCAAATCCGTACTGGATTTAATTGATTATTGATCTCTATTATGTCGTACATATAGTGTTTCGCGGTGTCATTCAACAATAAGGACATGAACATCCACGTGCGCTATAGCTCTTCACACGGGAAGTCCTGAATATTCAATCTTTATCTCAGAAATATGACACACACGATAGAAGACCTGACGCCATGATATGCTCTCCTCTCTCCTTAGCTTCCTAGCCAGCCGCTTGGGTAGGGCCTTCTAGCTGCATTACATACTTGATACAAAGCTGTAGACTTTTTATTCTGCGTCCTTACATTACAGATGCAATAAAAACTTCGGATCCTTTCGATGTTGTGATGGCAGGAATGTTACTTCTTTGAATACGCTTGTGTGGTCTCGTCCAACTAGCCCCTCTCGTGTGTTATTATATTGAATACATGTAGCACTCCTCGACACTTGAGGTGTGAAGGTGAAAGTGCCAATGACATTCGACCATCCCTCATCATCTTCCATACGTTAAGCGATTATTCGCATCGGCAGTTAGTTCTCAAAGCATTCTTTCGCTAAATTTCGTCGATGTGAATGCGGCAGTACTCTGACTGTGATGTACAAACTTGGATCAGCCGGCGGCTGTTGGTGAAAGTGCCAAGCGCAGCCCTCGTCGGATTGTATCAAGAACTGTAGTGCGAAAAGCGATTCATTTTATTCCTGTGACGTTTAAAACCATTAGGGTAGCATTTTATGATTGAATGAGATACTTGTGCTAGGATGTACAGGAAGAAGTTCTGGTTGTTTTGTAGGCGTAACGTAAAAATGAAACAACAAGATGCTCTGTGTATCTTCTCAATCATTTTGTCTCAAATATATACCTTGAGAATGCACTGCATCAAACATACGTAAACCCGGTGTTAGGAATCGAAAAGCGCCAAATCCGTACTGGATTTAATTGATTGTTGACCTCTATTATATCGTACATATAGTGGTTCGCGGTGTCATGATTCATCATTCAACACTTCCCCGCAGCCCCGGTACAACGTGTGTACATTTGAACTTTTTCCCCTCCAGTATGCGGTCCTGTCTTTTAAGGACATTAGTTTAATGCGTTGGCAATTTTTTTTACCAATGGGGGTTGGCTAGCAAGGCTTCCGGCGTGCACTGTGGCACTTCGCCAGGATTTGAACCGACGACAGTCACACTACAATACCATGTTAGAATGAAAGAACAGCTCTCAGTCATTACGGTTACTCGAGACATCATTAAGTTCTTTGTACAGCTTGCGTTTCATGTACGTAACAGCAACATCGACGTCAAACATGACTGGTAAGTCCTTTCATTCTAACAAGCCGGCAGTGTAACGTGGCTATGCATGGCTGTGCTCACAGCACCGACGCGACAGGCCGCCCCAACCTCGGGTCCGTATGCGCAAGGGCCAAGGAGATTGGTTTGTCGTTGATTAGGGACAATAAGCTTATCTTCCAGCGGTTTTTCGGATCTTTAGGTCGTAGGATTGGCCACAGATTTCAGCGCGGAGCACAAATTCCGTCTTGATCCGACTTGCATAACGTTCGGTTGAGTCAACTGCATACTCGCTGTTTTGATGCCTGAAATGCCCTTAATTGCATCTGTAACTAAACGGTAGAATGCGTGAAAAAAACTGTAGAGCGCTCCGCCGAGTTCGAGCATGCGTCGCAACGTAATCACTCAGCGCGCAGAACAACCCGCTGTATTATTTCGTGCACAACTTTGGTAAGATAGTATACGAGCTGAGCTCAAATGTGCTACGCTATGCAAGATGGCCTCAGAGACCGCGAATGAGTTCCAGAGTTCTCGTTGAAGTGACAGCCAGTTTGCGTCAAGCTGCGCTGTTCTCAAGACGTGTCGCTGACACAAAACTTTCATGGAACACTAATGAATGGGACAGAGACTTTGTGGGCCAAGTTGCCGGGTACTGAGCCTAGAAGCGAGCGAATGCGGAGAAATTGCTACATCATAAAGGTAAATCTTATGGGTCCTAAACTTCGTACGAATAGGGGAATTTTCCGTACTCCACTCTCCGCAGTGGTGGCAGACAAGTGCTACTGTGAGCACTGTCATCTTCAGAAATAGCTCTTCAATCAGCACCACAAAGTCGTTACGCTGGAAGTTGTCATTAGACGGGAGTTGCATGTTCAAAAACATGGTGCGCTTCAATTATTCTTGGTAAACTCTTACAACTCAACATTGTCGTTGCGCGCGGTGGAGGCAGGGAATTCGAGCTACTACAAACTTGAATGACTGAGTGCTACACCATGCACCAACATGATGCACATATTTTGAATTCTCGAACTCTAACCCATACCAAAACCAGGACCGCACTTTCCCGCCAAATTACCAGTTTGCACTCGAATGATTTTGCAGGGCACATCCGATGGCTTAGACGGCAGTAATTCAACTCCGGCCACAAATGGATTGAGATTTCCACGAAGTAGCACTCCCCATTGATTCGTTTTCGGATGAGATAGTTCTGCGGTTATCTCTTGTGAGCTCTTGGGACGACTTGTGCTTGTATTGATACTATCGTAGTACGACTTGGCCTATACCATGTCAACCAATGAGAGTTCCATGTTGTAGCTTTGAATGCTAACTAACCAGATTATCTCTGCTTACCGTGCAAACTAGGCCCATCGGCCTACTGGACGTGTGCAATGCTGTTCACTGGACAGTAGCTGAGCGCAGTCTAGATTTAATTCGAATGCAAAGAGTTATATGAGCACCAACATATAACTACATTCACACTTCGTTGCACATTGTTTGACTACACACATCCATTTGATGCAAAACGAACAGTAGAGATGCTGGCAATATATTCAACTACATACAGGGCTATAAAACTATTGGAGCACTCCTAATCGTTCTCTACCAGCTTTATGACGTCTCGAATGCCGCGCCTTGTGGAAAAGTTATACTCAAGCAAGACTTCGATCATTATCAAGGCGAGTTCGTCAAGTGGACGAAGCCAATGGCTGCGAGTGACATTGACGGATTCATATACCAGAAGTTTGACAACTATTCATTCGTAGGAGAAGGAGTACTTCGTGTCACGAATGTCGAAGGTGAGATAAGCCCACTCAAGATCATGATCTCTGTGAAAAGAGAGTAAGCCCGTGATGGTACCGTGAAACATCCGTAAGTGATTGTGTTTTCAGAAGTCCCTACCCATTCCAAACTCTGGGAACTGGTGCCAAAATGGTCCGTGAATGAATGAATCATCCTAATTAACAAACGATTCGCACCAGTATCCCTTCCAAATGGAACTTTGCTTTCCCGCACGAGTCGAAGTGTTGTTGAATATACTGAAGAAGCGCTACAGTATGTTTATGCAGGATGTATAAGAACAGCGACTTGTGGACTAACTATGAAAGCGCAGCTTCCGCCCATGAACGAGGCAACTTTATCCTACCGCGTGAAGTTTGAGGAAGGATACGGATTTGCGAGAGGTGGAAAGCTGCCTGGGCTATGCTCTGACGGTACGGGGCGTATCTGTAAAAAAAGGGGAAACGGAATACACGCTGTGGCATGCTGAGAGTACAGTCTGCATTACATAGTCCACTACTCGACCACTATATTTCAACGACATTAGGCCGAACTTGTTGAATGATTTGACAACGCGAACCACCACAGTTTTTTTCAGAGTTGTTTCCGACGAGCCCAAAACTTGAGCCGTCGCATGCATAACTCGATCAGACGCAAGAGTCCCAAATCCACATTTCATACACGGTTTGACTCGAGTACCGCAATCACGCTGCTCTTGCCTTGAAGGCTCATGAATAATCAAGCAGGGCTTAATAATGTAATGAAGCATTCTGGCAGTATGGAATTTATGTCGGAACTGTGGACTAGCACTCTTGTGCGTGTTTACTGATGTCAGATCTGTGCTGTTTGGACGCTACTCATAGGTATGCCCCAGTCTCAAAACGAGGCTGTTAGTGGTACTTACAACTGCTCGTTGTCAAACATGTTCAGTCGATTCATCTTCGCAGCAGGTCGCGGTGTACGGTTCGCCTGGAGGCTCGCACTGGTCAGGAATACTCGAGCAGCAGATTCATATAGATATGCTGATCATCTAGATATACTGATTGAGCCGTATAACCGGGCCGTTCAATGTAGACGGCGACAGTCTTTTTACCCCAACACGCGCCCCTGGGCACGTTCTTCACTCTATCGACTCGACTTATATGCCTCTGTGATATACTTTAGATACAACTTATACTCTATCTTGTCCATGTACTAGACGGAGCCAGCAGTAGCAGGTGCTCGTGCACTATGAGGGTGGACAATGTGAAGCTCTAGAGCCGAGTCTCAACTGATGCTGTTTTCAGGAGCAATTGCTGGCAATCTCATGTGCTTGTGATAAGCCCGCTAAAGTACAATAACATGCGAACTACCAAGTAGTCCTATTCAAGAGATCGTTGTCACAATGCCACTAGTTACAATCGGTACGGCAGCTCCTACTTGAGGCAGAGTGCCTGTATCTCCAGAATAGACAGAATAGCTCTTCCAAATCGCTCCCTGTTGGCCACTCACTAGCACCACTGCCAATTCGCACAAAGCGCTGGCTAAGAGGGCACCACCCTTCGTGAGTCGGCCACCGCTGGCAGCCAATTCAGAGGTATCTTGAAGGGAATTCATCGCTAGTTTCTCTAATCAACCGTGTGTCTGACGCACATCTTATGCATGGACCTCGGAAACTTTTCTGTATCTAAACTAAATCTACATAGGATCCAATGCCCCACCTATTGAAGTGCTCTTCATTTTCTCTCGCCAAGAGGCCACTAGCATCTTAAAACTGGGTGTCAGTGCGAGTGCGAGGGCTCGAGTTTGGCGATATGTTCCTGAACACTTGTATCTGCTCTAATTAGCTGAAAAGGTACCATCTTGCCTGTTGTGTGATCGTTCACGTGGAACAGCAACAGCCAGCCTCGAGAAGCACAAAAAAATCAGTCTTCTAACGTGCGACGCGTACTTTTTTGGGATAATTCACCATTTACAGCCCGCCGTGAGCAAAAGTCCTGTGCACCGAATCCGACTATAGTATACACGGACGACGTCAACACGTAGCCATCGCGTCAAGACTCAGCATACTTTTACATTTTCAGAATATTTCCAACCACTAGGTTAAGAAATATGTATCAGAGATCAAGTGGGTGGCGACGTCTGTTTGTTCCAACATTCGTCTCGTCAGTGCACACGACACCCAGACCCCACACTCCCCACACTCCCCACACAAAACTGTTTCCGTACTACAGACACGTACAATGCGACCTGGATTCTTTACAGTGCGTTTTCTTGCCACATCTAGAAGGTACTGGATGCGAGACCCTTTTTGACGGCACCACCGAGCTCTTTGTTTTGCTGCGCAGACTGCCCCACTCGTTGCAGAGCTCAGACCGAGAACACAGGCTTCTCGTCACGGGTCATGTGGAGAGAGCAAGGGCAGCTCACTTCGTACATGTACACTTACGGCACTCGGTTTAACTCACGTTGTGGAGTTGACTGGGCTTGGGGCACCGGCGTCAGGGACGGGAGCTGGATGAACATTGTCTTGTACGTCAAGACAAACACACCAGGTACGCCAGGCTGGAGTTTGCAACACTTTCCATGTTACAAGTAAACTGCAGACTCAGAATTTGACCTAGAATTGCGTGGGCTTGCAGCTCCTCACTTTGCACGGAGTATGAAAGTAATTTTACACCAACACAGAGTCACTCGGATACACACAGACTCCTGAAGCCTTCTGCTATCTTCGATTACTAGACAGGAAGGCGCAAGCGGCTGTGTGATAAACTGTTTCCAAGACTTTGTGGTCTATTTTGTTGGCTGTATTCCAACAGGTTGCCGAGACTCAAATCTAGCGAAACTTTCATTGGTTGAGTTGTTTTTATTTGGGATGCGGCCAGGCGAAGGTGTGGCTGTCTTGCAGCAGTCGTCATTTACCTTGGAGCCTTGCGCAGACTTTTTCAATCGCTTCTCCATGCAGCCTGCTGTCTGTGGGCCTTTCTAGCCTCTCTAGGTTGGCCGATTTAACTCGCGGGCTATATGGCCACTTTTGGGGGGTCAGCCATGTAGACCTGGAGAATAACCCTTACGGAATGGAGACACTGGACAGAGCCAGTACCTTTTCCTGTGTCCTTAGGTCCCATGTTGAGTGGCTCCCATGTTACACCGGTCTGGCTATGAACCGGAGAGTGCCATCTGCCCTGTTGAACCTGACAGACAAACCGTTTGAAACAACTTGTGCTTTGTTTTACGCCAGCGAGAAATCACACAGACGTTGAGAATGTTGGAGAGGTCAGTGTGGCCGTTTTTACCATCTAGTGTTAGAGTTAGGCAAGACTGA
>JAULKQ010016316.1:0-10623 GCA_032356285.1 Smithsoniella earleae | reverse complement strand
TAACACACAATAGCACTTCCCCCCATGCAAACCACAGCAGCTTGATCATTTACATGTTATATTCACAGTCTCAGTCATGGTTCAACCAAGCCCTGCAGGATCCCGTCAAGTGGAATGGAAGCCACCAACTCTCAATTGTCTACTGACACGTCAATACTCCACCAAAACATCTCGCGCAGTCAGCTAGACGTCGACCAATACGCGCTGTAAAGATTAACGTGTTGACCTAGGTAAGCGATGCGACAGAGGTCTCGTCATATGATGATAGCAGATTCATCCTCTGTTCACATTTCCACGGTTCCTTGGCGTGTCTACTTTAATCGCAAGGCCGAACTACTCTTGATCGATACTGCTCGCAAGTGATCCTAGCAGTAGCTGAATGTGTAGCCTGTGCCTCCTAGTTGACGGCACATTGCGATTCGTACTCTGAATCTCAAAATTAATGCTTCGTTCGTTGTTCTTTGCGCTAGTGCACTTTGTGAGCTCCGCGTTTTGGGCCCGAAGCTGAAGGTACCCAATTCATTCCACGATTCGACATTCAAAGTAACGAAACTTGATGCATCCGCTCGGATTTATTTCTCATTCTACTGTGCGCATGCGCTGCGAACAACGGTTGATGATCCTGACGTCTCACAACTCGGCAAAGAAACTGATTCAAAATATCCAGAATCTCTTATAAACAGAATTTTAGCTTTATAGTCACTAGGGGTTGAACACGTACCCTTTGCATAGCTTTCCGATGAGTTGTATTATGGACGATCTGTTTGCGGGGCTGATGGACTGCTGTTGCCATTGAGCTAGCTCTTGGGAACATACGTCAGCCTGCCTATGGAGAGCGTGCATCTCGCCTGCCATTGTGTTAAGTTGCTCGTCCATCTGTAGGCATCGAACTTGTAACTCCTGTGCGCGAGTGCGCTCTTGCTCTATCTCTTTCTCAGCGGACAGAAGGCGCCCGTTTGCATAGTGAGCAGCTTCTTGAGCGCTTTTAGCTTCATCCTGCATCAGTTGAACGTGTAACGTTAAACAGAAATGTAAACCGTTGAGTCATTCTGTCATCGGACACGGCGTCAGTGAAGCGTCTCAGTTCATGATTCGACTACTCGATCTACGGAAGAGTCTTATAATGTTTGGGGGTGGGAATAACGTTGGTTGTAGCTAACATGGCACGCCTTGCGTAGTGTCTGCACCTTTGCTTCGCAAATGCTCAGCTCTAGCTTTTGCGCCCTCTCTGCTTCAAAGGTCAATTCCCCCATTGCCGTCTCAAGATTATTAAGCTGATGTGATTTTGATGCGCAGTCAACTTCAAGCTTCTCGCACTTGGCGAGCGCTGCCGCCTCTGTAGCTTCCGCTTCTTGAAGGCGCTGCTGTAACATGTGCACGGATGCAGCAGTTTGTGAAGCTGCTGCGCTCTCCCCCTCCAGTTGGGCCACCTTATTCTCGAGTAAAGATACGACTTTATTTGCTGCTTGGAGCTGCACCCACTCGTATCATACGTCCGCATGACAGAACGCTCGGTAATGGACTGAAAGGACAACACAACCATACCTTGTCATCCAGCCGCTGCATTTCATTCGCGTGCTTCACTTCAAGTTGCTGGGTAGCCTCCTCCAGCATGATCTTGCCATGCTCCTCTGCGTCCAGTTGCCCTGTCATCAGCTGTGCCTTCAACACTTGTAATTTATCGTTCGCTGCCCCCAGCTCACGCACCAGCTGTATTTCACGCGTTGCAAAGGCGTTTTTTACTTCTTCAAGCTGTTTTGCTAAGTCTTCTGCACGATTCTCGGCGCTCTCCTTGGCCTCTTGCAGCTCTCGAACCATGTCCCGCTGCGCATCCTGGCCAAACTCACGCTGCATCGGGGAGTCAAGCGTTGACTCTTTTCTAGCATCTGTAAGTTCGAGATGATGCGTGTGAAATATATGGGCTTTTGAGGTATTGCTGGTGATGTCATTCTTACATACACTAGACACGCTTATTTCTGTCTTTTCGGTGTCTGATCGTGAAATGACGTCTGCCTGAGACCTGCACATAAGAAAGTTAGTAAATATTGGCTCAGAAGTGACGAAGGCGAAACGGTTAGATTCTGTTGTGCAGCAACCACAAGCAAAGCAGCAAGTAAGACGCGCACATAGTTTGCCTCAGGTCCGATTTCTTTAGTTTTTGCTTCAAGAGAGCTAATCTGTCTTGCAGATGAGAGCTCGCCATTATGTATGGATACTGGTGTTCGCAATCCAAGCGTACGATCAGCTCATTCAAACCAGGAAGGTCTGTACACGAGGTGAAAGATTTGAGGTGTAAAGTTTCGAACAAAAACTTCTGACTTGGTTCGTTTGAATGTTGAAACTTGTAATAATAAGAGAAATTCCAAGGCTTGTGCGTCGTTTTTCTTGGATTCCCAGGAATTGGTTTTTCGGCGGATTTAATTTTGAGCAGTAACGTTGTTCTTTCAATCCTGCGGCACTCTCAAACCTCTTCGGGACGGGAGATTTTAACGTAAAAGAGAGTAAAGTTGCGGCACAGGAATGTCGTGCAGGACAATACTCGTAACTCTGAATGTTGCGGCATATTGAGCTTGTAATGGACAGAAACTTCACTACAGCTATTTCGCGGCATTGTCGTATCTGTTCGAAGGTGCAAAAAAATATCACAATGTACACAAAATAAATTTACTCTTGTTACTTTTATCGAACCTGTACGCGCGGTGCAAGGTGAGCAGCTACATAGCGAAGAGATGTGCAAGTGTAGTAAACATTCGCGTCACGAGAGCACACTTCGGAACGGGGCATGAAGTTAGCAAAATCCTACCCATCGAGCAAGGAAGAGGCGAGGAACAGGGGTAATGCGGCATTTTAACTACAGAGAGGACGGGACGGTGCAGCAGGAGTGATAAAACTGCGGTAAGTGGGGTTGGGAGAAGATGGTAACTCCTTTTTGCATCTGGATTTGGGATGAACAATTGCTCAGTTTCATAAAAAGAATGTTAAACCTTCATCAGACCACGATTGTACTTCTCAGGTGGCAATGCCTGGTATTGGCCGTACGTCTACTCTGACCCTCCGTATACTGTTCGCTGTACTGTTCGCACTTCTACCACACCTTCTGTGGTGCATCTCTACTTCAACTAGGTTTTTCCAACAAGGAATTGCTGTGATGAGGTGAGTTGATCTTTCTTTTGGCAACATTCCACGAGAGTGAGCGTGTTCTGGTTCATACAACAACACATTTGTAGAGCACATCACCCGGGCATTCTGCCTGCTTTGGTATTATCATAGTCCTATGGCTGTATCCTGACCACGGTTATGTATTTAGCCCAAAACAAACCCGTCGGTCTGTACTCACAAGCACTGACCTCGCCTGAACTAGCAAGATTAGCTGTACAATAAATACATAAACCAGTCAAAATGTGAAGGAATTGCATTTACAAACATCGATGAGACAGCTTTCTATCCAGTGTCGAATGTTTTTTTCTTGATGCGATTATGTTGACATGGCTACCATGGTAGCTCATTCTCTTCCAAGCAAGAAGGGAATCATCAGTCGCTGTCGCGAATTTTCCACGTTGTATGGCATCCTAATATACCAGTCGATGGCTCGAAGTGCTAGGTGAGGTCAAACCATCTTTGAGGTTCTAACAAGTTCGAGACCGAAACAATCCCTCGAAAAGCCCCGAATCTTGTCGCACCCATCGTGATCAACCCACAAAATATCTGTTCAAAGGTAAATAATTGGTGGAGGAAGCGGAAGACCTGGCGGCAGCCATACAAGACCTTGCCTTACTGCCCCAGATTAAGTATGCGCTGCTTCGTCTAAGACGATTGCCCGCCACGTTCTCCCTGTGTGTGTTTTGGCTGGATCATACAATGACTCCACTCTTATCGGCAATCAAGTTCTTGCCGGCGCAGTGGGGTGGCTTCGAGGTCATTCACCATTGCGCAGTGACGGGCGAAGCACACATTTCAGCAGCGGCTCGGTCTGAAATAACCTTACAACGAGCAGCACAGTTCCTTCAATTTCACGGCAATGATGCAACTCGTTGTCCGAAATTTCGTTCGCCGATCGGCCAGTCCAACGGCTTCCCGGTGGATCTCGCAGAATTAGCCACGACGCCTGGTACTTTCTCGAAGTGTTTAACAAAACATGACAACGAATTCAGTGCGAGCATGATTCTGGCTATTCAACAGTAAGCCTCAAACATCACCATCCATGCATGTACGAGTTCAAAATCCTTAGTCCGTCGAATAGTCCCGGGCCCAGGATACCTGTTATCTTGGGTCCGACTTATCTTGGATATAACATCGCTACCCACTGATGCTGTTTTTCTACTTCCTGCACAAAGCGATTAGCATTTCATGTTTTATTTGTTCTAGCCGTGCATCCACTTCCACACGTAGTTCACCCACATACACAAAGTTACGAATACAATTCAAGCAAATACTGGCATCATACCAGTACACACAAGAGGGGGGCATGCCATCCTTGCTGGAAGCCACGCCCTTTCCTTCTTGCAAGTGACCCGAAGTACTGCTGAAACATGTACCTGATGCCCTTAATCAGACATTCATTCACTAATCTCTCCGCACATGAATCTCACAAACACAGCTGCAGACATGTCTCCACTGGCACACACACATTCTGCAAACTCCCTAATTAACTGATCTGCTGGTGCACTTAGTCTTCCATGTGTCTCAACACTAAACCTGTACCCCTCGTCCCCTCTTCTTGCATGCTTTCTTCGCTTTGCTGCATCACATCTCTCTGTCGGATGTTGGAGAGGTGGTAGTTCTGTGGGATTAGCACTGTGGAATTAGCACCAAGTGCTGCCTTCTCGCAGCCGTATAGTACTGCAGCTGATTCTGGATGGAATTGTTGTGTGAAGCTCGGCTTCTGCTTAGGCTGGAGTAACAAATAAATAGCATGGTGGATGATAGGACCCCTGGAGGGTGACATTGTCTATTTATCACCCAGGTGCTTTTCGTTGATAGCGTGTCCATCAAAGCTGTGTCTGTAGGATGCTGGATGCTGCCAGATGTTCATGTGGGTTCTCCGATGGGAAGGATTGCTAAGCATCTGCTCACACTGGCATTGCAGACCTCTGTGTTCTGCTTCTGAAAGGATGGTTAGGAACTGCTTATCAATAGCTGTTCAATAGCTGGACTGAGCATTTGTCACCATGTGTGAAAGGTCAGGCTAATTGCCCTGTATTTCACCTGTCATCAGATCATACCTTGATTCCCCGTTGCTACTGCAGTACATGCCGCTTTGCACGTTGCTCTAAAGTATATCCACAGATTAGACAAAGCAGGCAAGATCCGTAAAAATGTAGTTCCGGATTAAATTCAAATTAGGTTTTGTTCTTGTGTAAAATGGTGAACAACCCTGTTCGGGTGTGCTGAGAGATAGAGGCGCTATAATACGTTGGATTATTCGCAGCTTCCTGTAAGGGAAACGACTGCACTGACAAGCGGAACATCAAGGGCTACGTGCGAGAACGCGCACTACTCTGCGTTCGTGCGAGGAGCTGCGAGTATTGTGCAGAGAGCTTGGGAACCTAGGGTGTTGGCGATTGTACATGAAATCACCAAAAGCTTCCAAGAGTTCCCGCATGAGCAGTTGCGGCACTCTTATTCCGGGTGTGAAGGCATTACAAACATCGAGACGACGGCTTAACCTTGTGATAGATTCACGCATATCGCAATTCAAAATATTCATGCATATTTTAAGTAGCTAAATTGTGTTTTTCTGTCTGCTGTTGATGCGTGTCTCAATGACGTTGTGACGAAGTTTTGCAGCGCGGTGAATCTGTGCTTCGGAACAACTCTGACTAACAACGGGGTCCTGAATATCAATCCTGAGTCCATCACACTGATCTTAAAGTCAATTCACATGTCCCAACTGCAAATAATACCTTCTTATCTGGAATTTGACGTCGCAAGCAGCTCTACAGACGGCTTCCGCCATCTCGCCATAGTGAACAAGGGACCACACAATGTCAAGGTCGCAGTTCCAGCGTACAGCAGATCGCTTCAAATTCACAATTTTGACCCGAAAGAAGCTGACAGGGAGCTCGACACGCCAATCAAGCATTATCTCATGGAGTTGCCCCTCCAAACTCACAGGACGGTATGTACGGTCAAGACATGAGTGTGGTGTGCGGAGAACACGAACATTGGATATTTCATGCAGATCAAAATCCAAGTCATGCAAGACTCGGAGTGGATTGAAAACTGCTCCTTTCCTATTGTGAGTATCGACAATACGTGCAGCAGCCTCTTGGATGTACCTGTGCAATTGAAGTGCTCAAGAGATAACGCACGCATCGTGCAAATTGAACGAAGCCAACCCATGAAGGAATTCCTCCACACGTACAATATTGGTGATTCTGAAGGGCGCAGTAAGAGTGGTGACTTAAGTGCTGATGATTTTGAAACTTTGCAGCAACACAGCAACACTTTCAATGGACCAGTGTACAGTACAGTTCCAGAAGCCACCAGTGACTCCTGTGCATTGCCTAGTGATCAGACAGAAGCTTGGAGACCCTCATCTGGGAGTGAAATGGATTATAACGAAAGGAATACACAACTCCAATTTCAACTGGGTGTTCCTGTTGATTGCCCGGTCTTTCAAGCAGTTCACATAGAAGTAGAGAATAGGCATGCTACTGTAAAGAAAGTGATTCCTGTGCCTCCGAGCAGTGTCATGTTGAAAGGGAGCCTGGCAGGAAGTAGGGGAAGCACAGGAAGTCGTGAAAGTGATAGTACTATGGTGTCTGCCTCATCAACCACTTCGTTCAAAGTGGGAGACAAATGGTGAGGACCTGCTAGTAAGTGACTGAAAAGTTTGTGACCTATCTTCTTCTATCTGATCTTTTCATGTGTTTCTTACAATTGCACTTTGCAGGTATGATGCACGAGGAGTGGAAGTAGTTCCTGATAAACAAGGACAGGAGAGTAAGGATGTTATAAGCAAACAACCAAAGCACAGGGTCTTTCCCACAAAAACATTCAGTAATGAGAAGCAATGCCTTTCTTCAAGACAAACCTCAGAATCTGCAGCTTTAGCTGCCGCCAAAGCTGAGTTAGGACTGAGTTTCTTACCACCTCCACTTGTTGGGCACCTCTTACCGCCATTACAAACTACCAGTCGGCAAGGCAGTGCACAAGCATGCACTATCAAGACTACAAATAAACTCCCTGCTGTCGGCTTCAAGCAGGAGCACTTGAGGGAGTCAATTGTGCCTGACATATCTACCATCAGCCATGCAGGCGGAACCATGAAACCTGGAAGGCTGTTAACACAGGCAGAGATGGATGCAAACTGGGAAAATCTACATTGAAAAACCCAATCTTTGTCCAGACATAGTAAGACCATATGTAATGCGAAGGATTCTAGCAAAATTATTAGCACATCTATTCATCACCACCGGGGTTAGATTCCTTCTTCAGTTGCCACAGCGCTTGTGCATACTTGGCACTGATATCTCGAACTTTGTCCTGCACAAGCAATTCATCAAGTTTAAATCTCATAGGGGGATATGAATAACACGTCAAATCATAAATACGCACCATGGCACTCTGCAGCTCGTGAGCCGCTGTACAGCGCACTTCTTTAAGCGCAGAAAGTGCCTCTGCCTTTGTCTCTAGAGCTGCTTGCATTTGAAGCCACTGGGCATCCTTGTCCGCCTGAGCTTCTTCCAGCTGCAGCTTGACCTAAACAAGCACAACTGACTCAGCAAGCTCCCACGTGGTGCCCCAACACAAACATTCTGGCATCCTCACCTGTTTCAGTTCATTCTCCTGCCCCCTCGCATGAGCCATCCTGCTTGAAAGCTCTTCTCGTAAGCAGACAACTTCATCCCTAAGGCTGTCCAACTCATCCTGTGGAGTGTGTGTAGAAGAATCCAATTGTTCGTACTGCGTACTCACAGAGGTACAGGATATTTCCACTTGGATGGCTGCACACACCAATACATCAGTGCATTGGACAAGATAACTAATAACTAAGCATTGTCACCCGAAATAACCCTGAAACACTTTGAATGGTTTGTTGGACAATTGGTGCTTATGTTTCGAGTACAAAGTTTTATCCGCTTCAATAGGAATCTGGATTGAGTGACCTTGTGCTTGCACAAGGCAAAGGTGGCAGGGAATGATTGAAGACCGTCCAATCTAAAAGGATTGAACGGGGTTGTAGCACAACATTATTTCACAGCAATTGCACTGCATGCTCAAGGTGAGACCCGCTATGAGCAGCCCATAATACCGAGGGTGACATTAGCAGTGAAAGTGACAATTGATACTCAATACAGATAACTGGTGCACTTACGCTGCTCGTTTCTTGTTTACTTGGCTAAAAGCTACACAGTGTCTTTGTATGTCCAGTCACATCTTCACGCAGTAAGCACCTCAAAAAATATGTAAGCCCAGGCTACTGGGTAACCACACCAGCATTTGTGTTCGGCCTCTCTCTTTCCAGTGCTTCAAGCTGTGCTGTGAGGTTCTTATTCTGTAGGGCGTGATCTATTTGGCTCTGTTTTGCGGCCAGCAGGTTCTCCGTCAGGCCAGCAATCTGTTGTGATGAAGAATACGTCACTCTATCTATCACCTCCTGTGTCCACAGGGCAGTGACTCGACAATTCATTGCTTGCATGTGATTTACAACACGCTTGATCCAGTACCTTGATAGCATTGCTGGTGCTGGAGGCCTGTTGATTAGCAACGTCGGCTTGATGCTGGGAAGACACAAGCTGAGCTTCAAGGGCCGCAATATGCCTGTGCTTCTGGTGCAGCTGATCAACCATACCCTGGCGTTCTTTCTCAAGTTCCCCCCCCCCGTTGTCTCCACTGAGCCATATCGCTCTCCAACATCTCAAGCTTAACAGACGACTCTGCAAGCTTACGTTGTGTTTCCTGCAAGATCACCCAAAATCAGCTCCGCCCGCGACACAGTTCAGCCACAACTGGCCAAACCTGTACCTTCAGCTGCTGCACAAGCGACGTATAAGTCAAACACGCCCTCTCAGCATCAGCGTGTATCTGACGAGCTTCGCGCTGAAGCTCTGACCGCAAGCTTCTCTCTTGAGCAAGCTTCTGCGCCAGTACTTTCGAGTTCTGGACCGCGAGGTCAACTTTCTTCTGCATCGCCGCGATGACCTGCGCTTGCGCCTGCAAAGCAAGCGCGCAATCACTCAATGTAAACCAGTCATCACGCAGTGCGACGTACCACCGTGTCGGCCACGCCAGTACAGTTCGCGATAATTTAGAGACAACTCCGCGCGACGTCATACGCGGCTACCTCCAAGTGCGTGTCCCCGCTTCGCCTCGTCGGACAAACCCAAAAAACTCTAGATAAACGTCCCGTCCCAAACCAATGGTATTTTCAGTCGAAGCGAAATAGTTCACATTTGTGACCGGTCGCGTTTCAACGCGACTTCTTGAAATTGATTGTTGCACAGGAAGGAGGCGCACCCGACGCAAACTTAAAACATGCTTGTTACAACACAATCCTGGCACTATGCGAGTGTTTCGTCAGCCTTTTTGTCGAGCTGTCTCGTTCCAAGGGCACCTGCAGATCTGACGGCGCGGCAACCGCGCGGTGTGACAAATCCCCAAAAGCGCCCGCGCCTGAGGACTCTTAGTTGCTCACGACGCGTATTCCAGTGCTTATCAGACACTTTTGTCACACATGTACTTGTGATAATCTCGTATTGTCAAACGCGGAAACCAAGAGCACCGGATTCACACCTGAACTTTCAGGTTGCCTTGCTCCGAGGAACTGCAAGCAGCTTCATTCGCCGACGCAAGCTGGGCGACACTGCTCTCGAGCTCCAAAATCCGGCCCGTCGCCTCGTCGAGCGCGAGCGCGATCTCCTTCCCCGCGGTCGCCGCGCGATTGTGAATGATGTACGCGCTGTGCAGCACTGCGCTGTTACACGCGCCGCCGTAGAGGAACACACCGTGGTCCCAGCAGCACATACAGTGCAATGCTCGAGGGCTTGGGGCGTCTTCCACCTGGAACCTGCTCCAAATCAGCTCCTCAGTGTCCAGCATGAAGAAGTCCGACAAGCACCGCCTCCCGTCGAAGCCGCCATGCATCAACAGCCACCGATTTCCCACTGCGCAGCTCGCGGCGGCTCTGCGCGGCGCAGGTTGAACGCCAAGGCACTCCACCTGCATCACAGTGCTCCTTGTACACCGCATGCCCCGTGCTTGTTTCAGAGTTAAAACACCTGCTTTACTAATCTACTTATCAAATCTACAGCTGTTGCAGCATCATTTCCATCGCATGCGCAAAACTATCCGACGCCCGGCCATTTACGTACCCTTAATTCAAGTTTTTTAACTTTCCAGTGGTGTCAAATGACCGATTTAGAGCACTATTGTACAAATTAAGTCCCACTCTAGCGGATCGTCAAGTCTGCGACTCGGGCACAATTGTTAAGATGTGTAATAATAACTTGAATTAGGAATAAGTAATAAGAAAAAGAACTGCAAAAAACTGTACTCGTTCTTTCTTTTCCTCGTCCACTCCTGCGGATCAGAATGTTCCACGTACACGCCCACCATTGCCACAGAAATTATCCCCGTCCGAAGTCTTTTTAACCGGGTTTCGGGCACTCAAGGAAACGA
>JAULKQ010016315.1:0-38164 GCA_032356285.1 Smithsoniella earleae | reverse complement strand
TTCGACGACATCTGCGCGTTTCAGGCCCTGGTCGACTCCCCGGACCAGATGCCACGGATCGCGGAGATCGCCGTTCAAAAGGCACTCGCCGAGCGCGTCGTCACGAGGATCGAGCTCCCGATCGACGTGATCGGCGCAGAGCTTCCGAAGGGTCGAAGAGTACACCCGCTCGTGACGCGTACGTGGACGATGCTCCCGCCCGAGTCCGAGATCGAGAAGGCGGCCGGCATTCTGTCGGAAGGAAAGAAGGTCGCGCTCTTTTGTGGTGTCGGCTGCCGCGGGGCGAAGGACGAAGTCCTCGCACTCTCCGACGCCCTCGACGCACCGATCGTCCACACCCTACGCGCAAAGGACATCTTCGACTACGGCGACCCGCGTGTGGTCGGGCTCACCGGCCTCATCGGCAACCCGGCCGGCTATCACGCCGTCTGGGATTGCGACGTGCTGCTCATGCTGGGCACGAACTTTCCATACGACGCCTTCTTGCCCGGAGGCGCGAAGATCATTCAGGTGGATCGCAAGGTCGAGAACATCGGACGGCGCGCGCCGGTCGACCTCGGACTCGTCGGTACGGTGAAGGAGACCGTCGCCGCGATCACGCCAAGGGTGAAGTCCAAGGGTTCGAAGAAGTTCCTCGCCCCACTCGAGAAGATGCGCGACAAATGGCTCGCGTCGATGGAGCAACAAGCGGATCTCGGACGCACGGACGAACCGCTCCATCCGCAGCTCTTCGCGCGCGCGGTGAGCGACCGCGCATCCGATGACGCGATCTTTGCGGTCGACGTCGGCGAGTGCACGGTTTGGATCGCACGACAGGTCGCGATGCGCGGCGGCCGTCGCATGCTCGGCTCCTTCAACCACGGCTCACTCGGGGCCGCCCTCCCCGTCGCGCTGGGCTCGAGCTCGCTCGACCCGAAGCGAGAGGTGTGGGCGTTCTGCGGCGACGGCGGATTCGGGATGGCGATGCAGGATCTCGTCACGGCCGTGCGATACGACTGGCCGGTCAAGATCCTGGTCTTCAACAACAGCGAGTTGGGCTTCGTGAAGATGGAGATGGAGGTCTCGGGCCTACCCCTGTACCCGGAAGCCACGGGCCTCGTGAACCCCGATTTCGCCGCCTACGCCAGGGCGTGCGGCGCCGACGGCGTCCGCGTCGAGCACGCAGCCGACATCGTCCCCGCGATCGAGAAGGCCCTGTCTACGGACGGCCCATTTCTCATCGACGCCGTCGTGAGCCCGGGCGAACTCACGATGCCGCCCCATCTGACGATAGAAGAAGCCTGGGGTTTCGGTCTCTCCAAGGTGAAGGAAGGAATCCTGGGCCTGAAGGGGGACCACGACCAGTGGAAGGGTTGGCGCGACGAGTTCATGGCCAACCTTCGGTGAGGCGAGAGGGGGCGGCATGATCCACGAAATCCGAGGGTACATTCTTCCGGCGGTGATCGCGTTGGCGCTGATCTCCGTCCTGCTCGGCTTCACCGTATCGCCGGAGTGGCTCTGGGTCGCCGGATTCGCGGGAATCCTCGTGGGCGTCGGCATCTACGACAGGACGCAGACCCGCCACAGCATCCTGCGAAACTACCCGATCCTCGGACACCTCCGTTTCATGCTCGAAGACGCGGGCCCCGAGCTTCACCAGTATCTGGTGGAGAGCAATACGTCGGGCGCACCGTTCAACCGCGACCAACGTTCACTCATGTACGAGCGCGCGAAGGGCGTGGCCGACAAGAAGCCGTTCGGCACCGAGCTCAACGTCTACGCCGAAGGGTACGCCTGGATCGCGCACTCGCTCGCACCGCGGCCCCTGCCGGAGCGCCCGGCGGAGACCGTACGCACGACCGTCGGGGAGGGCCGCTGCAGCAAGCCGTACGACGCGTCCGTGTACAACATCTCCGCAATGAGCTTCGGCGCGCTGAGCGCAAACGCAATCCTCGCGATGAACGCAGGTGCCAAGAAGGGCGGCTTCGCGCACAACACCGGAGAGGGCGGCCTGTCGCGCCATCACCGCCAGAACGGCGGCGACATCATCTGGCAGATCGGCACCGGCTACTTCGGCTGCCGCACGGATGCCGGGACGTTCGACGAGACGATGTTCGCCGAGCAAGCACAGCTCGATCAAGTCAAGATGATCGAGATCAAGCTGTCGCAGGGGGCGAAGCCGGGACACGGCGGCATCCTACCGGCCGCAAAGGTCAGCGCCGAGATCGCCGAGGCGCGCCGTGTGCCCGCCGGACAGACGTGCTTCTCGCCTCCCGGACATTCCGCGTTCACGTCGCCGACCGGGTTGCTCGAATTCGTGACGAAACTGCGCGAGCTATCCGGCGGCAAGCCAGTCGGGTTCAAGCTGTGCGTCGGCAACCCGCGCGACGTCTTCGCCCTGTGCAAAGCGATGGCCGAGACGAAGCTCCTTCCCGACTTCATCACCGTAGACGGCGGCGAGGGCGGCACCGGTGCGGCGCCGATCGAGTTCTCCGACCACCTCGGCGCACCGCTGCACGACGGGCTCATTCTCGTTCACAACGCGCTCGTGGGCATCGGAATGCGGGACCAACTCCGCATCGCGGCATCCGCAAAGCGCACGAGCGGCTTCGACATCGCCGCCGCGATGGCGATGGGCGCCGACTGGTGCAATTCGGCGCGCGGCTTCATGCTCGCGGTGGGCTGCATCCAGGCGCAGAGCTGCCACACCAACAAGTGCCCCGTCGGCGTGACGACGCAGGACGCGCAGCTGCAGCGCGCGATCGACGTCGGCGACAAGTCGGAGCGGGTGTTCCACTTCCACCGCAACACCGTCGAGGCGCTGGCCGAGGTCACGGCCGCGGCCGGGCTGGACCACCCCTCGGAGCTCACGCCCGACCACCTCTGGTGGCGGCTCAGCATGACCGACGTCCGCCCCCTGAGCCGGATCTACGATCTTTTCGAGCCCGGTCAGCTGCTCGACGGCAACGTCAGCGAGAACCTCCGCTCCTACTGGGAGGACGCACAACCGGCCCACTGGTAGAGAACGCGAGCCAAATTTGTACACTCGAGTGTACAAATTATCGTGCACCTTCCATCGCCATCTGCGCTAGGTTGGCGGGACTTTTGAACCCCGCATCCGGCAATCCGGTACCTGGTGACTCTGCATGCCTCGACGTTCTCCCCTGGGCCTCTGGCCGCTCCTCCTCGTTTTGACTCTCACCCTGCTCGCGTTCGCCCCCGAGGCGAACGCGCAGGTCTGTGGCAACGGCATCCTCGAACCCGGCGAACAGTGCGAAACGCCGAGCTCCGGGTGCTGCAACCCGACGAACTGCCAGTTCGCCGCGGCCGGCACCATTTGCCGACCCGGTTCGGGCGACATCTGCGACCCAGCCGAAGTTTGCCCGGGCGGCGCCGACAACTGCCCGGCGGATGTGGTCAACCCACCATCGGTGCAGTGTCGCGTCGGTTCCGGCGACATCTGCGACCCAGGTGAGTTCTGCTCCGGGACGGCTGGCAAAGCGTGTCAGATTGACAACGTGAAGGGTACCGGGTTCGTATGCCGCGCGGGTGGCGCCGACCCCTGCGATCCCGAGGAGCGATGCACGGGGATACCGAACACGACGTGCCCCGCCGACTTCGTCGAGCCGGTCACGACAGTCTGCCGAGCCGGCTCCGGGGACATCTGCGATCCGGACGAAACGTGCCCGGGGACGTCCCTCGGTACCTGTCCCTCCAACTTCGTGAATCCCGCCGCAACCGTCTGCCGGGCGGGATCCGGCGACGCCTGCGACCCGGCCGAGGTATGCTCGGGCCTGGTCGGCGAAGCCTGTCCGGCCGACGCCGTCACCCCGATCGGAACCGTCTGTCGAACCGGTTCCGGCGATCTCTGTGACCCGAACGAAGCGTGCACCGGCGTGGCCGGCGAGACTTGCCCCGCCGACGTCGTGGCGCCCACGACGACGCTGTGCCGAGCGGGCTCGGGCGATCTGTGTGATCCCGACGAGATGTGTACCGCGGTGGCCGGAGAGCCGTGCCCCGCGGACGACGTCCTACCACCGACGACGGTCTGCCGAACGGGCTCGGGCGACATCTGTGACCCGGATGAGACGTGCACCGGCGTAGCCGGCCAGGTGTGCCCGAGCGATACGGTGTCTTCTACCTCGACGGTCTGCCGAACCGGATCCGGCGACCTCTGCGATCCCGACGAGACCTGCACCGGGGCGGCCGGACAAACGTGCCCCGCCGACGACGTCTTGCCCCCAACGACGGTCTGCCGCACGGGATCGGGAGATTTGTGCGATCCCGACGAGCTTTGCACCGGCGCCGCGGGACAGGCCTGCCCAGCGGACACGGTCTCCTCCGCCGCTACGGTCTGTCGTACCGGCTCGGGCGATCTCTGCGACCCAGACGAAACGTGCACCGGAACGGCTGGGCAGGCGTGCCCGTCGGACACGGTGGCTTCCGACACCACCGTATGCCGCGCCGGCTCGGGTGACCTCTGCGACCCCGACGAACTCTGTAGCGGCAATGCGGGCGAGACCTGCCCCTCGGATTCGGTTTCCCAGCCCGGCACGGTATGCCGGCCCGGCTCAGGTGATCTCTGTGATCCGGGCGACGAATGCTCGGGGGTCGCCGGCGAGGCGTGTCCGGAAGACGACGTCGAGCCTGCCACCACGGTCTGCCGCGCGGGCTCCGGCGATCTTTGCGATCCGGACGAGACGTGCCCGGGCGTCGCCGGTCAAGCATGTCCGAGCGACACGGTCTCGCCTCCGACGACCGTTTGCCGCGCGGGCTCCGGCGACCTCTGTGATCCCGACGAGCTCTGCACGGGCAACGCCGGTCAAACCTGCCCCGGCGACACGATCCTCAGCGCGGGAACGGAGTGTCGCGCGGGGTCCGGAGACCTCTGCGACACGGGCGACGAGTGCACCGGGGTCGAGGGAGAAGCGTGCCCGACCGACGGCATCGCCCCCGCCAGCACGGTGTGCCGCGCCGGATCGGGCGACGTGTGCGACCCCGAGGAAACCTGCACCGGTGTCGCCAATGCGGCGTGTCCGTCCGACTCCATCGAGCCGCCGACCACCGTGTGTCGAGCCGGCTCGGGAGATCCGAACGGATCGGGCGTCGTGTGTGACCCGGCCGAGACCTGCCCCGGGACCTCCGGCGCAGCGTGCCCGGGCGATACGATTCTGTCGGCGGCCGTCGTATGCCGCGCAGGCGGACCCGATCTCTGCGATCCCGAAGAAGCGTGCCCCGGGACCTCGGGCGGCGCCTGCCCCGCTGATTTCGTGGAACCGACGACCACGGTCTGCCGACCGGGGTCGGGTGATCCGAACGGCACCGGCTTCACGTGCGATCCCGACGAGACCTGCCCCGGCACCAGTGGAGGCACGTGTCCCGCCAACCAGTTCTTCCCGGCGTCCCAGGTCTGCAACGCGGGCAGCGGGGCGCCGAGCGGCGGCCTCGTCTGCGACCCCGAGGAGTCGTGTCCGGGGATCGTCGGCGGTGCCTGCCCGGCCGACTCGTTCTTGCCCGCCGGCACCATTTGCCGCCCGGGCACCGGCTGGGATCCCGATACCATGATCTGTGACGCCGCCGAGGCCTGCAACGGAACGCCGGGAGCCCCCTGCCCCGTCGACATCCCGCCGACCACGTCCGAAGACGCACTCCTCGTCCGTCCCGATCGCGACACGCGCATCATGCAGACGCACAACTCGTCGAACGACGGTGCGGCTGGTTTGGTCTGGCTGAAGCGTGGCCCACACGTACGCGGCATCGTCGGTTTCGACCTCGCCTGCCAGGGCGCCCAGACCGCCGGACTGAGCTGCGCGCTTCTCGAGGTCTCGAACTACGAAGGCAACATCTTTGGCGGCGCGCTGTCCCTCTCCGCACACAAGCTCAACGTGACCTTTGAAGAAGGCGATCAGGCGTTCAACGACTTCACGTTCAACGGATCCCAACTGGGCTCCTTCCCCGGAACGACACAGGGCGTGACCTGGGCCTGCCGCCACGACTCGGACCTTGCGTCCGGAGGCACCAACGACTGCCCGATCTCGGACATGTGGGCCGGCGGCGACGACTGCGATGGCAGCCCTTGCTACGACACGCCGGGCTCCGTTGCGTATTTGGAAGACGAGGGACAGCCTACCGTCTCCTGGGAAGTCACACAGGACGTCGTCGGCGCGAGCGACATCGGCTGGCTCCTCAAAGTCACGCACGAAACACAGCAGGTCGGCTCGCTCAAATTCTATCAGCGCGACGGCGCTCAGTTCATGGCCGAGACCGACAACAATCCGTTCGCCGCACGACACTTCGACGCCGCGCCACGACTCTTGCTGATCGGATCCAACCTGACGTCTCCGGAAGCCGTTCTACGAGAGCCGCTCGCGGGCGCGCCGATCACACCCGCCACCGTTTCGATCGACCAGACCACGCCCACGCAAGGCGGGGTCGCCCGGTGGGAGAACCAGACGACCGGCGAGTGGGGCTACATGGTCCCCGGCGGATCGTACGACTGGACGACGTCGATGCCGCTCGCCCTGGGCGTGAACGACATCGAGTTCACCGTGTTCGATTCGTGCGGCACCGAAGGTAAGACCGCAGTCCAGATCGTGCACGCAATCGGTGAGGCTTGTGGAGACAGTGTCCTCAACGCGGGCGAAGAATGCGACGACGGCAACCAGGAAGATGGCGACTGCTGCACGTCCGAGTGTGAACTGGTCGCCGACGGAACGAGGTGCGAAGACGGCGACGTCTGCTCGGTCGGCGATACATGCGCCGCGGGCTTCTGCAGCGGTGGCGCGTCGTCACCCGCCGCCTGTGCGAACGACTACGTCTGTTACAAGTCGAAGACGAGCAAAGACACCCAGATCTTCTTCCCGGTCGCGAACCATCCGGCGACCGACGTACTCGGCCCCGGCAACTTCGACCTGAAGAAGGTCCAACAGATCTGCGCACCCGCCACGGAAGGAACCGGCGCAATCGCCGATCCGGGCACCTACCGGGTGGACTACAGTGCGAAGGAGAGAACGAAGAGGTCCCTCCCCGGCGCCGTCACCGTGACGGACCGCTTCGGTACGCTTCTGGTCGAGGTCCGAAAAGCGAAGGGCTTCCTGACCCCCGCGAGCCTGAACCTCGGGGGGCCGACGGTTCCGCCCGCCGCCGGAGCCGAGGACTTCCATCTCTGCTACCAGGTAAAGGACGCGACGAAAGCGTTCCCGAAGAAGCACCCGACCTCGGCCACCGACACGCTGCAGTACCGGAACTACCAACTGAAGAAACCCTCGCGCCTGTGCCTCGCCGCCGATGCGAACGGGACGATCGCGGAGAATCCGAACGCACACCTGATGTGCTACCAAGCCAAGCGCGCGCCCGGACAGGCGAAGCACCAGAAGCTCCTCAACGCGCACACGGCTGACGTCTTCGGCTCGCTCCAGATCGACACCAACAAGGAACGCGAACTCTGCGTACGGGCGTCGGTCACGCTCTAGTGCAGCGCCGTCGAAGTGGGACAACTCACCGAAGCGCAACGAGACGAACTCGCGACAGCTCTTCGCGTCCTGGCCGAAGAACTGACGCGCTCGCTGGAACGCAGCGCGGAGGGCGCGGCCACCGTGGAACTCGACCAGCAGTCCGTGGGTCGTCTCTCCCGCATGGACGAAATGCAGCGCCAGGCCGTGGCGAAGAGCAGCCAGCGCTCGATCGAGCTCCGCCTCCAGCACGTGCGTGCTGCACTCGAGACGTGGGAACGTGGCACCTACGGCGAGTGCCGCGAGTGTGAGGAGCCCATCGGCTATGCGCGCCTCAAGGCCCGGCCCGAGAGTCCCTTCTGCCTGGAGTGCCAAGGAGCGCGCGAGGACACGCGATAGCCTACGCCCGATGCTCCTGAATGCACTCCTCGAGCTGGGCTGCGTTGTCCTCGATCGAGCGGAGAAGCGCGAGCTGGGTGCGCGCCCGATCGAGGTTCTGACCGGGTCGCGTCGTCCGGAAGTAGGGGTCACCCTCGATGAAGTCGGTGAGGAAGCGAACTCCGATGATGAACGTCATGAAACGTGCGCCGAGGAGGAGGTGGTCGATCTCGGCCGCGGTCGCGAACGGCGCGATCTCCGCGAGATAGCCGGACGTCACCGCCGCGAACAGCTCGGGATCGACGGCGACCAGGCGTGGGTCGCCTTCGTCCTCGGGGGCCGGAGACGTGGCGGTCCGAACGAGATCGCCGTAGTCGAACAGAAGCGTGCCTGGCATGACGGTATCGAGATCGATCACCGCGATGGCCTTTGCGGTGTCTTCGTCGATCAGCGCGTTGTTCACCTTGGTGTCGTTGTGAGCGACGCGGACCGGAAATCCAGGCGTCGCTCGCAGCTTCCGAAACTCGTCCGCAATCTCGACTCGCGCCCAGATCGACTCGAGTTCCGACTCGACCATCTCCACTCGCCCGACCGGATCCTCGAAGGACGCACCGCGGAGACGGGCGATGCGCCCATCCAGATCGTGAAAACGTGGGATCGACTCGACAAGGAGGGACGGATCGAAATCAGCGAGCTCCCGCGCAAAGCGCCCGAACGCTCGCGCCGCCTCGCGCGCAACCTCCGGACCTGGCGCGACGTCGTACGTCTTCGCTCGTTCGATACACACGAAGGTCCTCCAGCAGCGACCGGCCTCGTCGCGGAACCAGGTGTCCCCATCGCGTGACGGGACCAACTCGGGCACTTCCCAGCGGCCTCCGCCGCCAGCGTCGCTTCGCGCGCGGAGGTGCGCGGTGACCCGCTCGAGATTCCGCATGAGCCCCCGCACATCCCGGAACACGTCTTCGTTGATCGCCTGGTGCACGTATCGCACGACGGCGCCCCGGTGTTCGAACTCGGAGAGCCACGTCTCGTTGATGTGGCCGCTCCCGAAGCGCTCGGCGCGAAGCCAGGTTCCCTCGATCTGGAATCCCGCCGCGGTGTCCTTCAGATCCGTGCCACGCACCATGGGATAGGCCCTACCAGATCGATGGCGTCCACGCGCTCCTGTCGTTAGAGGAAACCGGATGCGCGAAATCATCCCGGCCCTCCGGCGAGCCGTTGCCGCGTCCAGCGCGCTGCTCACCGTCCTTGCATTCGCGGTTCCGGCGTCGGCCGATACCGTGAAGCTGAACAATGGTGATGTGATCACCGGTACCGTGAAGAAGCTGTCGGGCGGAACGCTCGTGATCAAGACGGACTACGCGGGCGAGATCAGCATCGACGCGGCGCACATCTCGGCCGTATCGACCGAAGAGCCCTTCACCGTTCGCTGGAACGACGGCAGCGAGAAGGTGGGCCGGCTTGCCCTCCAATCCGGGGGGCACATCGCCGTCGTCGACATCGCGACCCCTGTTGCTCCATCGGCGGCCGACTCGGCCGCGACGGTTTCGGAGCCGACGGAAGTTGCCGCCGCCACGCCGCCCGAGCCGAGATCGGACGTCGAGCAGGCCGGCGTCGACGTCGAGGACGATGTCGACGCCGTCCTCGCGGACATGGAACCGGCCGAAGAGGCGACAGAGGAGTACCTCGACGCCAAGAGCGCTGCCGAAGAAGCGACGGCCGCAGCAGCGGAGTACGCGGCCGAGCACGGAGAAGGTCCCGTTGCTGCGGAGAGCGGCACCGTCAACATGGCCAAGATCGACTGGATCAAGCCGATCCAGCCCTACTACCGCTACGAAGGCAACTTCAACGTGGGTATCAACGCGGCGCGCGGCAATACGGACACCACCGACATGCACATCGACGGGAAGCTCGTTCCGTCGTTCGGGCGCAACACGATCGCGGTCGGCGGCGAATTCAACCGGTCCGAGGCCGATGGTATCGTCAACAAGTCCAACTGGACGATCCGCGCCGAGTACGACCGTGACTTCGGCGTGCGTCGCCGCTGGTACGGCACTCTCTTCAACTCCTACGAGAACGACGAGCTCGCCGACCTGAAACTCCGCGTCACGGCCGGTGCCGGTGTCGGATACCGCTTTTTTACACAGCGCCCCACGCTGCTCCGCATCTCTCTCGGTCCCGCGTACGTGAACGAGGACTATTCGGACGCACTCGACCGTACGTTCCTCGGGCTCCGCTGGAACCTCAACCTCGAGCAGGATCTGTGGACGGAAGACCTCGTCCTCTACCACTTCGACTCGATGACGTTCGGCTTGTCCGAAACGCAGTACGTGCTCAAGACGACCACCGGCATCCGCATGGATCTGATCGCGGACTTCAGCGTCTCGGCCGAGTTCAAGTACGACTACAACGCCGAGCCGCCACCAAACACGTTGAAGTCGGACCAGTACTACATCTTCAAGATCGGCTACTCGGTCCGCGGCGACGAATCCGACTGGTTCCCACAGTGGTAGCGCCGCTGCGCGAACGTCAGCCGGCTGGGGTGTACCAGATCGGCGACGACCAGGCGCGCTCCTGGATCGTCTTCGGCACGGAATCCCCCGCGCAATCCGACGACCGCTCAGCGGGGTCCATCGCGTTGCACTGCCAGGTCGAGAATCGGCAGCTCGGGTTCTCGACGACGCACGCATAGTAGACCGCCCGCCGGGCGCCGTCGAACTCCGGATCCCGCCAGACACCGCCTCGGTCGTGCCCGGGTCGCGCATTCCGACGACCACGAAGGCCGGGGCGTCGGCGGACGGCGGCGGCAGATCCCCGCCCATCGGAACACCCCCCGCATACGACTTCGCGATGAGGTCCGGCGCATCGCAGAGGCCCGACGGATAGTGCCACCCGCCAAAGAGACGCACCCTCATGCGAGGACCACTCGTCCCAAAGACCTCCTTGCGGCGCATCGCGCGAAAGAGCGCCTGGGGAGAGTTCTCCTCCGCCCAGACGCCGATCAAACCACCCGGGTTGTTCGAGGCGTTCCCCGGGATGGCACCGTCCAACGTCGTCCGGTCGACGGATGCAGATTCGAACCCAGCCGGAACGAGCTGTACTCGTAGGCCGGAAACGTCGTGCGCTCACACGCGTCGCTCTCGTCGTTCCAGCGTTCGGCCGCGGCGACCGTGTCCTTCCACAGCGTGGCAGAAGCGCGTGCGCAGCGTTCGCCGTCGTCTCCGCAAACGTCGTCGTCGCGCCAGTTCCACGGACTCATGATGTGGAACAAGAGCTGGGGTGCGCGCCCCTCGCCGGCGCGAAACGTCTCACAGAAGCTCGAGTCGTATCCCTCGGCGGCCGCGTCCGTGCAGATCGCCCCTTCGCCCAGAAACTCGGCGTGATCCGTGACGGCGGCGAAATCGAGCGGGCGGTCGATCCGCACCGACCGCGTGCCCTCCCCGGTCTCGTCGCGCGGCGGAAGCGCGATCTCCCCGCCGCAGGCGTCGGAGAAGGCCCCGTCTGGGGTCACCCGGACATCGAACATCCACGCGTCGCTCGAGTAGGCGGTGTGCACGTGCAAGTCGCCAAAGAAGGCGTCCCGCTCGGGGCTCCAGGCGAGACACCGGCGATGCGGCGCCGCGTCACCGGTCGGCACGGGCGCAGCCTCTCGGGAGAACGCAGCGGAGCTCGGCAGGAGCGGGAGGCTCACGAGGAGCAGAACCGATACTCGATGGCGTACCCGTCTCAGCCCGCTTCCCCCAGCAGGATCCGCTCGAGCGTCGCTTCCAGCTCCGCGAGGGCCCCGGCGAAACCCGTGTCGTCTTCTCGCATCGTCACTTCGAGAGCAAGACCGGAAAGGAGCCCCAGTGCCACCGTTTGGGCCCTCCGGTGGCGCTCGACGGGAATGTCGAGGTCCGAAAACAGCTCGGACCACGCGCGACCGACCTCTGATACCGCCCGACGGCGAATCTCGTCGGCTCGCGGCTTGATCGAGTCGTCGCCGCGGGCGGCCAGAAAGATCTCGACGCCCGCCCGGTAGAGCGGACCGCTGTAGTGAGGCCACAGACCGGCGACCAAAGCGTGGACGCGCTCGCGAACCGTCCCGCGAACCTGCGCAATTTCGCCCAGCTCGTCGACGATCGTGTCGAGCGAACGCTCGACGACCGTGATCAGGATCGCATTCTTCTCACCGAAGTGATGCTGGATCGCGCCCCACGTGAGCCCCGCACGTTTGGCAATCTTCTGCATGGTCGTGTCGGCGGCGCCCACCTCGCTGATGCAGGCGACTGCCGCATCGAGGATGCGGGAGCGACTCGCCGCACTCCGCTCGGCCTGCGTCCGACGCGGTGACGGCACTGGTCCAGGGAGTCTCGCCGTCCGGCTCACCGATTCGTTCCCAGCGCTTTCCCGCCGTTCATCTCCACCCACATGCGCCGGTGCTCGAGCTTCATGTTCCCCGAGGTCACCGAGACGTGGACCATGTGCTCACCCGAGTGGATGTTCGACATCGGCAGACCGATGGTCTTGAGGGACATCGTGGCGCCCCCATTGCCCTTCTTCTTGAGCTTCAGCATCTTGATGCCACCGACCAACCCCAGGGGGTCCTTGAGGAGCCACGTGGACCCCTGCTGGATCATCGTTCCGGCCGGCACGGTCACCGCGTAGATGATCTCGTCGTCGCGAACTTCGATCGAAAGATCGTTCATGTCCGGGTCGAGATCCTCGTGCGCTTGGTGAACCTTGGCGGAGATCCGAAGCTCCTCGTCGCCGGGTGCAATACTCTTCTTCAGGATCTTCGCGCGCATCTTGGAGAACGTCTCGGGGCGATAGAAGATCGGCGACGTGACCGCGCGCTCCTGGATGGTCGAGGGCATGCTTCCGTCGCAGCAGAGCGCGAACGCGGGTGGGACGACGCCGTTGCAATCCACGCCCGCCGCGTTGCACGTGTACTGCGACCAGCGGCACGAAGGGTTCTCGACGACGCGGGCATAGTAGAAGGCCCGTTGCTCCTTGTCGAAGTCGGGATCTTTCCATGTTCCACACAACGTGGAGAAACCGGCGCCCGTCGGGGTGCAGGTCGTCGTGTCGACGCTCGCACCGTTGTCGGGATCGCCGGCAACCTCGAACGTCTGCTCGTGCTTGCTGCCCGACTTGTCGACCCAGCCCTTCACGATCTGGATGCGCTGCAGGTCGTTCCCCGGGAGCCCAAGCGGGCCCGGGTCCTTCGTCGCCATGACGGCAAACGTCGGTCCGCGGCGGCCGAACTCCCCGCCCATCGGAACACCGTTCACGTAGCCCTCGCGCGCGAAGTCGCCGCTCGTGCAGATGTCCTTCGGCAGGCGGCCCGCATAGAAGCGTACGATGGGACGCGTGCCCGTCGTGGAGTAGACCTCCTTGCGCTGCATCGCGGCGAACAGGGCGTCTCGCGAGTTCTCTTCCGCCCACAGAACGCCGAGTCCGCCCGGATTCGTGCCGGCGTGGAACAAGCTCAGATCGGACAGCTGCTGCTCGGGCGTTTCGTCGAACGCGCCGACGTGACCGTAGTACTCGTCCTCGCGGACGTGTCCCGACATGCCCATGTGACCGTCGGTCGCGCTGATCATCCCGTAGCGCATCGGGTTCACACCCGTACGACGCTCCTCTTGCAGCCCGACGAGCAGAGCGTCGCGTATAAAGTTGGCTTCCAGCGGGGAGCTGGTCGGAAGCTGTGAACCGAGGTTCGCCTTCTCGAACCCGCAGAGCTCGTCGTTCGTCGAGAAGAGGTCATGACACTCGGAATCTGCCTTGTGTTGGTTCACTTCCACGATCGGTTCGAGGAGGGCCCGCAGAGCAGCGTCGTCGGCCGTGTAGGAGGTCAGGTCCTCGCCCACGGGAAGGAACATCTGGCCACCCGCGATGTTCGAGTTGTGCGGAATGGCCAGCGCATCACATCCGCTGCCGGCGTCGTGGCACTGCGCCTTGAGTGCGGTCCAAAGTCCCTGCTCGTGGGGCTCTTCGTAGTAGCTGATGGGGAGCGCCGTCACGCTCTCGTTCCTAAAGATGACGTTCCGGTGCAGATTATTGAAGTTGGTGTTCGCGGTCCACTCGTAGCCGACGAACGTGGTGAACGAGCACGCGTCGCTCCGATCGTAGTGCGCCTCGGCGTCGTTTTGAATGCTGTCCCACACGTTCGATGCGACGTCGAGGCAATCCGCGCCACCGGCGCCACACCAGGGGAAGCGCGGCGTACTCGGAAAATTCGTCGGGAAGTAGAACGCGAGGAAGCTATCCGCATCGGTCGGGCCGACGAAGGACTGTCCGATGTCCGCACGCAAGAGAACGCACTCCGGTGCGTTGTACTGCGGGTGCCCCGCGTCGAGACAGATCGCCGTCTCACCGATGAACTCGGCATGGTCCGTCGCCACTGCGTAGTCGAGTGGCCGCTTCAGCTGAGCCGTCGCCACCGCATTCCCCGAGGTGTAGGGCAGCGGCGCGCCTTTCGCGAAGTCGTACGCATCGGACGGCAGATTCGGCGTGCTGTTGATGACGGCATCCGCGGAAAGCGCGGTGTGCACGTGCGTGTCGCCGAAGAACGGCTGGCGCAACGGATCGAAATCCAGACAGTCGTCCCGGGTCTCGGTCCGGTCCCACGGGCCCTGGTCGGCACGGGAGGCCAGGGGCGCGATGGATCCGGCCACGACGATGCCTAGGGCGGCGAGGATGCAGCGGGCAGTGGTCGGCGAAAGCAGGCGCATGGGCGGGGACCTCCCTCTGTTGGACGGGGAAAAAGCTCCGTCTTTTCGGAGGCCTATAAAACATCACAAGCGCGATGTTTGTCAACGACCGTCTCTGCCGCGTCTCAGGATGCGGGCGGAGAGGTGGCCGAGAGCGCCTGGATGACCTGGTCGCACGTCGTGATGGTGGCCAGCATCCGCAAGCTATTCTGGAGTACCGCTTCGCCGTACTCGGCCGGTGTCGCAATCACGCCGTCGCGCGGGATCACGACCTGGTAGCCGCGGTTCACGGCCTCGATGGTCGTGCCGAGAATCGCGATGTTGAGACTCACGCCGAGGAGCACGACGGTTGCGACGCCGAGGCTTCGCAGGATCGAGTCCAGCTCGGTGTCATGGAAGAGCGTGACGCCGTGGTAGCGAGGCACCTCCCAATCGAGATCGCCCGGGCCGAACTCCTCGATCACCTTCGCCTGCTCGCTACCGGCCGAGAGAGGCGGCGCGTCCGACTTGGCTGTGACGGCGAACAGCCGGCAGTTCATCGTCACGCCCCCGCCGTCGGCGCGGCGATGGACGGTACCGTGCAGAACCGGAACACCGGCGCCACGCGCCGCATCGAGAACGCGGGCTCCGTTCGGCACGATGCCACTCTCGCGGACCGCGGCGACCAGAGCCGGGAGGGGCCCGTTCGGGCCGATCACCCCGCGCTGGCACTCCGTTGTGAGGACGGCGACTCCGGGGCGAAAGAGAGCTTCGAGATCGATCGGCATGCGCCGGACCCTACCACCCCCGGAGACGGTCACTCCACTCCGCCCGATTCACGCAAGCTCGCGATCTCGCCCTCGGCCAAACCGAGGATCTCGCGCAAGACTTCGTCCGTATGCTCACCCAGAAGGGGTGACGGGCGGCCGTACGAACCGGGAGCCTCACTCAGGCGGAACCCGTTGCGTTCATACGGCGAGGGGCCGAAGCAGGGATGCTCGAGCATCTCGAAGTGCCCCCGGGAGGCGAGCTGTGGATCTTTCAGGACATCGCCGAAGTCCTGCACGGGCACCGCTTCGATCCCATCCGCCTGGAGCCTCTCCGCTACCTGCTCGCGCGTCTGGCTCTTCGTCCAGTTGGCGACGAGAGCCTCGACTTCATCCACCCGCGCGAGTCGCTCGGAAGCCACCGCGAGTGTGGGGTCGTCGACTCCGACATGCCGCGCGAGCCGTGACCATTCCTCATCCGTCCAGGCCGCAATCACCACCCAGCGGTCGTCGCCCTCACACGGGAAGGCTCCGTGCGGCGCCGCCTGATCCGACCGGTTCCCCGAACGAGGTCCGACGCGGCCGTTGTTCGCGAAGTCGAGGATCCACGGAGCGAGCGTGTACTGAGCCGCCTCGACCTGCGCGATGTCGAAGTGGAGACCGCGTCCGGTACGGCGACGGTGGAACAGTCCGGCCGCGAGGGCCGTCGCCGCGAAGCGTGGCGCGAGCGAATCGGTGATCGTGCCGTACGGTCCCATCGGCTCGCGGTCCGGCCACCCGGTCACGGCGTTATAGCCCGACAACGCAGATCCTTGTCCGCCAAACCCGGGATAGTTCCGATGCGGCCCGGTCTGACCATTCAAGCAGGTCGACACCATGACCAGGTCCGGTTTCGCCTTCGACATCGACTCGTAGTCGAGCCCGAATCCGCGCATCGCGCGTGGGGCGAAGTTCTCGAGCACCGCGTCGGCCCAGTGGATCAGGCGCCGTGCGACATCGACCCCGCCTTCACTCTTCAAATTCAGCGTGATGCTGCGCTTCCCGACGTTGAGCGCATCGAAGAGCGGCGAGCCGTCGAGCCCGTGCGGACTGGTCGAGGCCCACATCGTCCGAAGAAACTCCGGACGCGTCTTCGACTCGACCTTGATGACCGTTGCGCCATGCTCAGCGAAGTAGCGCGCCGCGATCGGGCCGGCCGCCCCGGCACCGAACTCGACGATCTTCACTCCTTCCCACGCGCCGCCCGTGGTCGGGACGTGCGCGGCCGATGCACGGCGTGGTGTCCAGTGGGGAGGAGCATCCGCACCGGCCGCGGGCGGCGAGCCCTGTGCCCCGATGCGGACGGGCCGACCGCCCGGTGCCGCGGCTTCGGCGAACCGCATCGGGAACCCCCGAAGCTCACCGAGCTCTTCGTACATGCCCCGGAACCGGGTCTGCGCGGACGCCAAGATCTCGCGCGGCGAGTTGACCGGCGCCAACATGAGATTCGTCTCGCAGGCCTTTTCGTAGAGCTCGATCATCGTCTTGGAAGCGAAGAGCTTCTCGAGCGGCTCCTGCAGCGCCGCGAGCTCTTCATCCGACGCCTTGAACTGGTCGAAGCTCTCCCAGTCGCGGTCGCGCCAGGCATCGTTCGCGAGCCCCGCTTCCTCCAGCATCCCGGTGAGCGTCTGCAGACTCGGGACCCGCGCTCGCCCGCCGCGCAAACCGAAGCTGACGAAGCCGTCCTTCGTGTGCCAGATCTCTCGGGTGCGCCCCATCTGGGCGCCGAGGCGACGCCCGACCGTACCCTCGCGAAAGGACTGCGCCACGCCCGACATGTTCGCGACGCACACGACCTCCTGCATCGAGAGATCGATCACCTGCGGACGCCCGGACGCGAGGCCGGACAGCACGGCGAAGGTCGCCTCCGGTCCGACATGCGCGTAGCCCGACGGCTCCCCGCTGCGGACCGGCGCGCGGTCCGGATAGCCCGTGGAGAACATGTTTCCCGAGGCCGCCATCACACCGAGGTCCGACCCCCGCCAACGCGAACGCGGTCCCTCGGCTCCGAACGCCGTCACACGAAGCCACACCGCGCCGGGTGCGCTCGCCGGGTCGACCTCCGGCACCCCGGGCCAGCCGGGTGTCTCGAGCACGACGTCCGCTCCGGCCAACAGCCCTTCGAGGATCGCGCCCTCGGCGTACACGCTCTTCTTCCCCGCACTCCACGCCGCGAATCGGAGCGATGCCAGATCATCGCGACGGCCCGCCAGGAACGGCGTCCTCTTCCGGAGGGGATCACCTTCGCGCGGCTCCACCCGAACGACGTCCGCGCCCAGATCAGCCAGGAGCCGGCCCGTCATCGCGGCCGGCTCGGCCGCGAGATCGAGGACCCGGAGCCCCTCGAGGAGGGCGCTGTCGGAGACTGCCATGTCTCCCTCCTACCCCATTCGGCCCGCACCGATCCACGTGGCGCGATGGGCGACGAGTCGGCTAGAGGACCGGCATGTCCGAACCGCAGCCGCACCTTCTGGTCGACGAGAACGACGGCATCATGACCCTCACGATGAACCGTCCGGACGCGCGCAACGCGCTCAGCCCCGAGATGCTCGTGCGGATGGCCGAAGCCTGGTACGAGTTCCGCGACTCGAAGGATCTGCGCGTGGCCATCTTGACGGGCCAGGGCGACGATACGTTCTGCGCGGGCGGCGACCTGAAGCTCACGATGCCGCTCATCACCGGCGCGCGCCAGCCGGAGACCGAGTGGGACGACCGACTCATGGGCAATCTGACCATGTTCACCGACGCGATCCTGCGCGGCTTCTACATCTACAAGCCCATCATCGCGGCGGTAAACGGGTCGGCGCTCGGTGGCGGCACCGAGATGACGAACGCCTGCGACCTTCGGATCGCAGCCGAGCACGCCGTCTTCGGAACACCGGAGGCGAAGCGCGGCCTCCTTCCCGGAGGCGGATCTCTCACTCGTCTGCCCCGCCAGATTCCGTACGCGAAGGCGCTCGAGATCCTGATGATCGGCGATGACTTCTCCGCGCAGGAAGCGCTGGAGCTGGGACTTCTGAACTACGTCGTTCCCAAGGAGCAGCTCCTGCCGAGGGCGCGCGAGTTGGCCGGCAAGCTCGCCGAGAACGGCCCGCTCGCGGTCGCCAAGATCAAAGAAGGCGTCCTCCGCTCGAGCGGTCTCCCCCTGGCCGAGGCGCTCGCGATCGAGGACGAGGGATCCGCGGTCGTGATGACGTCGAAGGACGCACGCGAGGGGCCGCGGGCGTTCAAGGAGAAGCGCAAGCCGCGCTTCACCGGCGAATAGACCCTCGTCCCACCTCGAATCGGGGCGACGGCGAGGACTTCGAGCCGCTGCGCGACGTCCCCGCCGGGCGCCGCTGCGTTCAGGTCGGCGGCGCAGGCTCGTCCGCTGGGACGAGGACTTTCTCGCGCAGGTTTGGAATGGTTCCGTCGGCCTTGAACGGAATGCAGGTCGTGAGATTCTGCAGGGTCTCGTGCGAGAAGGACGGCAGGACCTGCGCAACGAACTTCTCGACGACCTCGCAATCCCCCCGGGTGATGCGCTGCGGCGCCTGTTGCTGGACCTTCTTCTGGGGGAAGAGATCGCGCTCGACCCACTTTGCAGGCACGACGTCTTCGGCACCCGCCTCGGCCGGCATCAGCGTCTCGAACTTCAGCTTCAGGTTCACCGCGGGCACGGGACGGTAGGGCCCACCGGCGCACCCGTAGGCTGACACCTTCATCCTGTCCTTTCGGGCCCCGAAGTAGACGAGCAACGACTCGATTTTATCCTTGAGCCCTTGGCACGAGTAGTTCGTCGTGAGGCCCTGGTACCCCAGGGTGAGCTCGTTCTGCTTCCAGACCGCGTCGACCGCAGCGTGTGCAGAGAGGGTGCTGCCGACCAGCAGCACGGTGGAGATCGCAAGGCAGAGCTTCCGATTCACGAGTCCATCCTCCGTAGGTGGTTCGAGGCCTCTTCGACCCCTGCTCCAGAGTGTCCGGCACTGGCCGAACCATGCAAGCCCGAGTTTCGGGCCTGAATCTGGAATTTCTTGCGCACATCCTTGCTCACATCGCGACCGTCGTGCTCGGAGGGTGACAGTCTGTCTACGAACGGCGACGCCTTTTCTTCACAAAAGGCTCGCAACCCCGATGATTTCACGCAACGATCATGGCACGGCAGTTGCGCCTCCCTCGGCTAGAAAAAGGAGGCTGGGATGATGTTGCAAATGATCTTGGTGGTGGCCGCTACGCTCGCGGCCGGTGGGGTTGCCTGGGAGCTCGGCACGCGGCTGGGGGAGTACCGCCGACACGACGACCGCTGACGACCGGCTCCTCTCAGCCGACCATGCTGAAGCCCTGACCCTCGGGGAGAAAGACGGCCGCCTCGTTGTCCGCGATGTCCTGCGCGGTGAAGCCGTTCTTTCGCATTCCGTCTGGGCCGACGACCTTCAACTCCGCCACGCGCCCACCACTCACGAAGAGGAACTTGCCGCTCTTCGTGCCCGAGAGTTCGCTCACCATGTAGAGGACGGCCTGTGAGACCTTTGCAGGATCGAGGTTGGCCTTCGCCTGCTCCGCGGCGTCGCCCACCATCAAGTCCTCGGTCAACCGGGTGAAGGCAACGGGCGCGAGCCCCCAGGCACGAATTCCGTACTTGGCACCTTCCAGGTGCAGGCAGCGCGTGAAACCGGCGATACCGGCCTTGGCCGCGCCGTAGTTGCACTGACCAAAGTTTCCGAGCAGACCCGAGGTCGACGAGGTGTTCACGATGACACCGGGCCCCCCGCGCTCCTTCATGTGCTTGAAGACCGGCTGCGTGACGCAATAGGTGCCCCTCAGGTGGACGGCGATCACGGCATCCCAATCGGCCTCTTCGAGTTTCGCGAGCGTCTTGTCGCGAAGGATCCCGGCATTGTTGATGAGGATGTCGACCTGTCCGAACGCATCGAGCGCCGACTGCAGGATCCCGAGTCCACCTTCGGTCGTCGCGACGTTGTCGTAATTGGCGACGGCCTCGCCGCCGGCCGCCTTGATCTCCTCCACCACGCCGTCGGCCATGCTCGAGCCACCACTTCCCTGCCCATCGCGTGCTCCGCCCAGATCGTTCACCACGATCTTCGCGCCTTCGCTGGCCAAGAGAAGTGCGTGCGTGCGCCCGAGGCCACCACCTGCACCGGTGATGACCGCTACCTTGCCGTCGAGAAGTCCCATGTCGTTCCTCCGTACGTTTTCGGGGACGTTCGTTGCAACTTCCAGTCCGTTGCCACGTTCCGCCAGACAGTGCCCATTGCCAGAAGTTGCGACAGAACGAAAGTTGGAGCGCAGGTCCCGCAGCCTCAACGGCGCGTGAGTTCGAGAATCTTGGGGCCGAGGAACTCGGCGACGATCTGCTTTGACCCGTCGCGACCGAAATGGGTGCGATCCGGGCGCAGGGTCGGAGCGAACGGACCCCCCGGCCAGTGCTCGACCGCCTCGGCGAGATCGACGAGGAGGATCTCCGGGCGATCGCGAGCCGCTTGGCGGATCAACTCGTTGAACCGCTGCTGTCGCCCGGCCTGCGCGGCCGACTGGAGAGACCGAAGCCGAGCCTTCGGTGCCTTCAGGGGCACACCGATCCTGGGCGTCGTGAGCCATACGACCGTGACTCCCGTCTCGAGGAGCGCGTCCATCGCCTCGCCGATCCGTGCCAGCACGATCTCATCGAACTCGGGTTCGCCCAGGAAGAGCGGGGATCCGTTCTCCACAAAGAGCCAGTCGCGAGACTCCCACGCGCCCAGCAGCACGATGGCGACGTCGACGTCGTTCGCCTCGACCGCATTCGACCACGTCTTTGGCGCGTCCCCACACTTCTCGACGCGGCGCCATCGTCGACCGCTCGGCAGGTATCCTGTTCTCAGTAGCCCGCAACCCAGTTCCGTGTGCCCTTTCGACACCCGGACCTCCGGGACCGAATCGCTGAACCGGGCGAACCCCCCGACGAGCGACAACGCCGTCGAATCGCCGAACAACGCCCACGTCTGCTGCTCCCCGGACGACTCCGGCACAACCGGCGACAGGATCTGGTCGAAACGTTCCCGAATCGGAACGGGGCTGAGGACGAACGCAACGACCGCGATCGCGCCCACCGCCGAGCCGACGACGACAGGAACGCGTCGGCCGACGCCCACTCGCCCCCGCCGTATCGGCTCCTCGAGCCACTGTGAAGACACTGCGGCGAGCGCGAACGTGATTGCCACACGCACGCCCAGCGTTGCAGACGGAGAAAGCCCGGTGCGCTCCGGGCTCAGAAGGAGAAACACCGGCCAGTGATAGACGTACGCTCCGTACGACACGCGGCCGACCCATACGAGCCACGGCGCGGCGAGAAAACGAAGCGGGCGCGTCGGGCCCACCGCCCCCAAGACCACCAGCGCCGACATCACAGCGTAGAGGGCGAACCCCCCGCGGTAGAGCCACGAATCGTCGACGGAGGAGAAAATCCACGCGAGCGCGATCCCGAGCGCGGCGGGCGGGGCGAGCCAACGACCGGCCGACGAATCCCCGCTATCCGCGCGCAGCGGCGCGAACCAGACGGCCGCGAGGCAACCCACCAAGATCTCCGCGACTCGCGCGTCGCTCCCGTAGTAGATGCGGTACGGACCTGCGTCGGCGACGGCTGGCAGGAACGAAACGCCGATCGAGAGAAACACGCTCGAGACGAGAACCACCGTGAGTCCGCGCCGCCCGAGGCCGGAGCGAAGCAACCCGCCCAACACCAAGGGAAAGACGAGGTAGAACTGGGCTTCGATGGCCAGGGACCAGAAGTGCTGCAGCGGGGAGGGCTCCGTGAAAATCAGCTCGTAGGCGTACTCGGCCCGCACGAACTGCCAGTTCACCAGATACGTAGCGGCGGCGATCGCATCCCCGGCCAACCGTTCCTGCTGAGAGTACGGTAGCCAAACGGGCGCGGTAACGACGACCACGAACACGGCGACCAGCGCGGCCGGCGCCAGCCGCCGAAGCCGGCGGTCCCAGAATCGGGCCAGCGAGACGTCGCTCGTGCGCTCGTACTCGCCGAGGAGCAGCGTGGTGATCAGAAAACCCGACAGAGTGAAGAACGTCGACACCCCGAGAAAGCCGCCCGACATCCAGGAGAAGTCCGAGTGGAAGAGCAGAACGGCGAACAGGCAGAGCGCACGGATTCCATCCAACGCGGGTTGATAGGGCAGCTTCGCTTCCGCCGGGCGTACGTCTCGACCTTCCACCCCATGGCTATATCGGCCACGATCCTTCCGAAGCCACTCCTGCCATGCGGCCTGCGCCGCCCAAAGGCGCCCTCGCCCGCTTCCGGGAGGTCGGGTAAGCTCTGCGCTTCCATGCTGCCGACTCCCTTGCTGCCGTCTCCCTTGAAGGTCCTCCCGTGGGTTGCGCTCCTGGTCGCTCTGGCCGCCGCGCCCGCATTCGCCGGCACCGTCGGCCTCAAGATTCGCCTCGGCGCGGCCGACGACGGACCTCGAAACTGGAGCGGCACGATCCAGGTCTCACCCGGCGAGGTCTCCGAAATCAAAGGGTGGCGGTTCGAGAAGAACGACGCTGCGATCGGCGTGACCGGCTGGCGGGCGCAAACGCGCTCGGTCGCCCGAACGCGCCGAAGCAATCATCCCGAAAAGGAGCGACCCGTCGGTTCGCGGCCGCTCGACAATGGCGTCACGGTCCGGCTCTCCGGCGTGACCGAAGAATCGGTCGTCGCCGTACAGACGCTTCAGGGAGAGTTCGAGTTCCGGCTGAAGGACGTTCCGTACGGAACGAGGAACAAGCAGCTGAATGGGGCCGTCGAGATCGAACGAACGGCGGCCAGCCAGCAGATCACGACAGGCGCGACCGAGGACGACTTCCCGGTGGCTGCACTCGACCGAGACGGCCACACGCAGATCGCGTGGGTGCGCTTCCGTCCCACACATCCCGGCCGAGCGCGGATCATCGAGTTCAAGTCGGAGCCCGAGAGCTTCGATTTCCTCGCGGAACCACCGGGCGGCGATCAGGTCTTGCTGGCCACGCTCTCCCCGACCGGCATCGTAGATCAAGTCGAGATCACGACCACCGGGCGCGACGTGTTCGGGGCCGCGATCGCAGTCGACGGGGACGATCGCACGTGGGTCTTCTGGGGAGAGAAGCGCGACGCCTTCTTCGAGGTCTGGGCGCGCGCACGGCACGACGGAAAACTCGGCGAACCCACCCGCGTGTCGACGAACGAGGGAAACGCGCACTCCCCCGTCGCAACGACCGACGCAAGCGGGCGCGTGTGGGTCGCCTGGCAGGGCGTCCACGAAGACGTCTTCGGAATTTTCGTGGCCCGACAGCGACCGGACGGAACGTTCGGCCCCCCCGAGCTCGTGAGCGCACGGGGCGCGAGCTCGTGGGCGCCGGCAATCGCGGCAACACCGCCGGGCGCCGACGGCGACGCGCGGGTCGCCGTGGTGTGGGACACGTACGCCAAGGGCGACTACGACCTGTGGCTCCGCGAGTACGATCTCGAAGGCCGCGCGCGCGACGCGGTGGCGGCCGCAAACGACCCCAACTACCAGGCCCGCGCGAGCGCGGCGTACGACCGCCAGGGGAACCTTTGGCTCGCGTGGGAGCTCGGGGGTCCGACGTGGGGCAAAGACACCGGGCTCTTGGTCCAACGTGGAACCGGCCTGCTCTCCGATCGTCGCATCGGGATGATCGTCCGGTCTTCGAACGGAACGTGGCTGGAACCCGCGAGTGCCGCGGCCGACGTCATGCCGGTCGGCCCCACCGGCGCGATTCCGGAACGCAAGCCGGGGGAGCCTCTTTCCGAGGCGGCGCGCGCCGCGCTGCCCTTCATGGATCGCCCCTACCACAACCTCTCGCGACTCACGGTCGACGTCACCGGCCGCGTCTGGCTGCTCTTCCGGAGCCGCGCGATCGACTTCCGCCCGACCGTGGGCTCCATGTGGCTCGCGTACGCGGCCTACTACGAGAACGGAACCTGGACCGGCCCGATCCTCCTTCCGCAGAGCAGCAACCTGCTGTACAGCCCGCCGACCGTGGTCGCGCCGCCTTCGGGCGGCATCGAAGTCGTGCACCCGACCGACCACCGCCAGAACCGGGTGGCTCTGCTCGCCCCGTACCCGTGGGACGCGCTCGACGTACAGCTGGCCCTGACCAACCCCTGGGCCAACGACCTCGTGCGGTCGACGATCGAGGCACCCGCCAAGGCGTCGCCTCCCACGTTGGTGCCGGCAAGCAACCCGCCCGACGCGACCGCCACGCCGAGTAAGGAGACCGCGGCCGAGCGCGCGAGCATCGCCCACGCGAGGACCGCTCGAGCCACCGTGCGTGGCGAAGAGTTGACCCTGCTTCGCGGAGAGTTCCACCGGCACACCGAATTCAGCAGCGACGGCGGCTCGGACGGTCCACTCCAGGACATGTGGCGTTATGCGATCGACGTCGCCGACCTCGACTGGGTGGGCAACGGCGATCACGACAACGGTCACAACCGCACCTACCCGTGGTGGCTCATCCAGAAGACGACCGACGCATTCCACATCCCGGATCGCTTCACGACGGTTTTCTCCTACGAGCGCAGCCGCCCGTACCCCGAGGGGCACCGCAACGTGGTCTTCGAGAAGCGAGGCGTCCGTCCTCTACCGCGCCTGCCGCTCGCCAAGCCGAAGGACGAGGGGCCGGCTCCAGACACGGAGATGTACTATCGATACCTCGCCCACTTCGGCGGCATTAGTGCGCCGCACACGACCGGCACGTCGATGGGTACGGATTGGCGAAACCGCAACGACGAAGTCGAACCCATCGTGGAGATCTACCAGGGCTCGCGCCACAGTTACGAAATGCCCGGCGCCCCACGCACGATGAAGGGCGGCCCCGCCCAGCGGAGCAAGGGTTTCGTCTCCCACGCACTCGGCAAGGGGTACCGACTCGGCTTCGTCGCCAGCAGCGACCACCACTCGACGCACATCAGCTACGCGATGTTGTGGCTCCCCGAACCGACGCGCGAAGCGATCCTCGAGTCGTTCCGCAAGCGACGCGTCTACGCCGCCACCGACGACATCGTCGCCGACGTTCGCATGGGCACGGGTGACGAGGAGCGTTTCATGGGCGAAGAACTCGAGGCGTCCGCGGCACCGACTCTGCGAATCCGGCTGGACGGCACGGCACCGTTTTCGAAGGTCGTGGTCGTGAAGGACGGCGAAGAGGTGCACACGTTCACCCCGAACGAGAAGAACGTGCGCTTGGAATGGACGGATCCGAGGCCCCAGCCGGGCGTGACGAGTCACTACTACGTCCGCGGAGAGCAGGAGGACCGTGAACTCGTGTGGACCTCGCCGATCTGGGTCGAATACCAGGACGAGGACGATTCGTGAAGACGGCGATCGGCATCACCACGACGTTGGCGGCCCTGCTCCTGGCCGGACCTCCTGCACACGGCCACCAAGAGGATACGAGCTACACCCGCGTCGATCTCCAGGAAGACCGAATCCGGACGGTCGTCACGTTCGACTTGCACGTACTACAACGCCTCGCGCTCATCGACCGAAACGACGACGACGTCATCACGCACGCCGAGCTCGCAACCGCCGCCCCGCTCCTCCAGACCTACTTCCAAGATCACATTGCACTGTCGCTGGACGACGGCCCGCCGTCTCTCGGAGAACCCGGCCCTCCAACCTTGCAGGAAGACGTTCCGTCCACGCCGCGACCGCAATGGGCGCAGACGCTGGTCGACTTCCCGTTCGAGCGGCCTCTCGAACGCCACCCCGATCTCCTCACCCTCGATTACCGCACGTGGTTCGAACTCGGGCCGAGCCACACGAACCTGACCCGCATCGCGCAGACGGGATACGAAGACGTCGAGATCGTCTTCAACGCGAACGAGCCCGACTACGACTATTTCACGGAGGCACCGACTTCGGCGCTGGCCCAGTTCGGCCAATTCGTGCGACTCGGAGCCGAGCACATCTGGGCCGGGCTCGACCACATCCTGTTTCTCGTCGCGTTGCTCGTCGTGAGCCGACTACGCGAACTTCTCCAGATCGTCACGGCCTTTACGGTCGCGCACTCGATCACGCTCGCGCTCGCCGTGCTCGAGATCGTCGAGCTCCCGTCGCGCTGGGTCGAAGCGAGCATTGCCGCCACCATCGTCTGGGTCGCGTATCAGAACCTGCGCGGACGAACGGGCGTGCATCGCTGGCGCCTCACCTTCGCGTTCGGCCTCGTGCACGGCTTCGGTTTCGCCGGCGTCCTGCGTGAACTCGAGCTGCCGGCCGCCGGGCTCCTCCGATCACTGGCCGGGTTCAACGTCGGCGTCGAACTCGGTCAGGTGGTGATCGTGGCGGCTCTGTTCCCGGTGATCGCGCTGCTTCGGCAGACCCGGCTCGGGAACGGTGCGATCACGGGAGTCTCCGCGGCGGTCGGCATCGCCGGCATCGTGTGGCTGGTCGAGAGAGTGCTTCCCTCGTAGTGGTCAGATGCGGTAGCTCGTTACCCGGTCGCGGCTTCCCGGCGACCGGTGCTACTGTCCACGCCATGCATGGCGTTTGTCGCGGTTCTGTCGTTTCGGTTCTCGTTCTCGCCCTCGTGTCGTCGTGCGGCGACGGCTCCTCTTCGGACAGCGGCCCGACGGAAACCGGTCGGGACGACGGCTTCGAGGGCTCGATCGAGCTGACCGTCGACGACGCCGACACCTGCGACGCTCTCGACCGGCGGCACTGCCTCCTGCCGTTTCCCAGCGACTTCTTCACCCGAGCCGATGAAGGAACCGATACCGGGCGGAGGATCTCCCTTCCGACCGACGCGATGCCCGCAAACCGCGACGGAGTTCGCCCGGATACCACCGAGTGGAACCGCAACGACGGATTCTCGCCCGGCGCACAGATCATGGCGTACGCGAGAGACGTCGATCTCGCGGCTTCCGGTGCGGCGCCCATTACCGACATGGCGCGATCCCTGGACCCGGAGGCGCCCATCGTGCTGCTGAACGTCGAGACCGGCGAGCGAATCCCGCACTGGGCCGAACTCGACTCGAACGTGGAGAGCGATGCGAATCGCATGCTCTTCATTCGCCCGGCGGTGAACCTCGAAGAAGGCCATCGACACATCGTTGCGCTGCGAAACCTCGTGGACGATTCGGGGAACGTCCTCCCCGCGTCCGACGAGTTCCGGGCGTACCGCGACCGGCTCGCATCGGATCTTCCGGCGATCGAAGCGCGACGAGATCGGATGGAAGAGATCTTCTCCACTCTCGGCGAAGCCGGCGTCGCGCGCGACGAACTGATGCTCGCATGGGATTTCACCGTAGCGAGCGAGAGAAACCTTTCCGAACGCCTGCTCCACATGCGCGATGACGCTTTCGCGCGCCTGGGCGACGCCGCTCCGGCTTTCACCGTCGGAGAGGTCGAGATCGATCTCGATGACCGGATCGCGCGGCGCATCAGCGGCACGTTCGAGGTGCCCTTGTACATGGAAGACGAAGGCGTCTCCGGCGCTCGACTCGCATACGGCAGCGACGATCTGCCGCGCTACACCGGATCGTACACGGCCGCGTTCCGCTGCATCGTGCCGCACGCGTCGCTCGCCGGAACCGATGGGGCAGCGGTCCCCGCCCGACCGAGCGTCTACGGGCACGGGCTTCTCGGCAGCGAACGCGAGGTCAGTGCGGGCAACGTGCGCTCGATGGCCAACGAGCACAATTTCGTCTTCTGCGCGACGAAGTGGATCGGCATGTCGGAAGAGGACATCGGCAACGCCGTCGGCATCCTCGGCGAGTTCGGGAACTTCCCGACCCTCGCGGATCGCTGCCAGCAAGGCATCCTCAACACGCTGTTCCTGGGCCGCCTCATGATCCACGAGGACGGGCTAGGATCCCACGAGGCGTTCCAGGGAAGTGACGGCGTATCGGTGATCGACCCGAGCGAGTTGTTCTACGACGGCAACAGCCAAGGCGGGATCATGGGCGGCGCGGCAACGGCCGTCGCGACGGATTGGACGCGGGCGGTGCTCGGCGTGACGGGAATGAACTACTCGATCCTGCTGCACCGCAGCGTCGATTTCGACACGTACAACGCGATCTACGAACCGGCGTACCCCGACGAGATGGAGCGGAGCCTCCTCCTCGTCGTCGCCCAGATGTTGTGGGACCGGGCCGAGGCCAACGGCTACGCGCACCATCTCACCGACGACTCCTTGCCCGGAACGCCTGCCCACGAAGTTCTCATGCACGTGGCGCTGGGCGACCATCAGGTGGCCCAGGCAACGGCGGCGATCGAAGCGCGCACGATGGGCGCGAAAATCCACCGCCCCGCCGTGACCGAAGGCCGCCTGCCCGACGTGACGCCCTTCTGGGGACTCGACCCCATCCCGAGTGATCCCTACCAAGGTTCGGCGCTGATCATCTGGGACAGCGGCTCGCCGGCCCCTCCGATCGAGAACGTCCCCCCACGCGAAGGACAGGATCCCCATGAACACCCCCGGGCGGACGCCCAGGCGCGGATTCAGAAGTCGGAGTTCCTCCGCACCGACGGTGCCGTCGTGAACGTCTGCGGGGATGCCCCCTGCATGGCGCCGCAGTGACGAACACCAGCACTGACCGACAAGTATAACAGCCACTGCTCGCGCAACACCTCGGCCTCCTTGCCCCGGCGGGCACGTCCAGTCTATGTGGCTGCATGCTGGTGAGATCGCTCTGGCTCGCACTTCTCCTACTCGATCTTCTCCTGATCCCGCCCGAGAGCGTCTTCGCTCAGGAAACGGTCGGCCAAGCCCAGGAGAAGAAGCGCGGCGGCATCGAGGAGATCGTCGTCACCGCCCGGCGACGCGAAGAGTTTCTCGAGGACACACCGATTTCGATCACCGCGGTCACGGAGGAAGCACTCCGCGAGACTGGCGTCACGCGGCTCAACCAGATCCAGGAACTCGTACCGAACCTGACGTTCTATTCGGGGCGAGCCGGGCTCAGCTCCTCGGCGTTCATCCGTGGCGTCGGACAGGTGAACTCCGTCATCACGTTCGACCCCGGCGTCGGCATCTACGTCGACGGGGTGTTCCTCCCCCGCGCCGCCGGGTCGGTCTTGAACGTATCCGACATCGCGCAGGTCGAAGTGCTGCGCGGGCCACAGGGAACATTGTTCGGCAAGAACACGGTTGGCGGGGCGATCAACATCACGACCGTCCAACCCCACGGAGAGCTCGAGGGTTGGGCGTTCGTTCGTGCAGGTAGCTTCAACACGGTCCAAACACGCGCGATGATCAACCTGCCGGTGAAGACCGGGTGGCTCGAGGACAAGCTGTTTACGCGGTTCTCCTTCGCCTCGGAGAACAGCCAGGGCTACACGTACAATTCGTTTCAAGATCGACACGGCAATTCGACCAACTCGCTCGCCTTTCTCGGCGCCACCCGGTTCCTGCCGGTCGAAGACATCGAGATCATCCTGAAGGGCAGCTGGTTTCGCGACCATACTTCCAGCAAGGGCGGGCAATGCGTCGTCGTGACGGACCCATCGCCACTCGCGGGCCTGATCCAGAACCCCGACTTCCTTCCGGAGTGCGCCAAGAGCGAGCCGTTCCGCTTCCAGGCCGACACGGCGGCCATCGCGGACATCGAATCCTACGGCCTCTGGAACGTGGCGACGTGGGACGTAGGCGATCTGGGCTACGCGGAGGATCTCGTCTTCAAATCGATCACGTCGTGGCGCGAGCAGGTCCCGCGAATCCGGGAAGACGGCGATGCGACCCAGTTCCTCATCCTTCAACTGAACGACATCGACGGGGATCCCCCCGAGAACACCGAGGAGAATCTCCAGCAGCAGATCACTCAGGAGTTCCAGCTACAGGGAGAGGCTCTCGAGGGGGATCTGAACTACATCGCCGGCTACTTCGTGTACTGGGAGAACGCGACGCAGAACGAGACGATCACGTCCCTCGTGGACGCACCGCCTTCTCTCGGAGCGACGTCGGAAGCGATGATCTCGATCGACAACTGGTCGTGGGCCGTCTTCACGCAGGCAACGTACGATGTACTGGACTGGCTCAGCATCACCGCGGGCGTCCGCTACACCGAAGAGAAGAAGGGCTTCAAGAAGGACCAGATCAATCTTCGAAACGGCGATGTCATGGTCGACGCCGACGAGAGCCGCATCTTCACGGCGTGGACGCCGATGGCGAACCTCTCGGTCCGCGCGCCCGACGACTGGATCGACGGGACACCGTTCGATCATTTGCTCGGATACTTCACGTACAGCCAGGGGTTCAAAGGCGGCGGCTTCAACGGAAACACGCGTAGCGGCATCCCCGACCAGCTCCAGCCGTACGAACCGGAGTTCCTCGACTCGTACGAGATCGGGTTGAAGACCATCTCCTGGGACCAGAAGCTCATCTTCAACATGTCGTTGTTCTACGGCGACTACTCCGACATCCAGGTGACCACGATCGTGCCGGGATCGGGATTTCTCGCCGAACTCGTCGTCCGCAACGCCGCCAAAGCGACGACCAAGGGCGGCGAGTTCGAAGTCACCGCGTTGCCGTTCGACGGCGCACAGGTGATCGGCTCGATCGGCTTCGTCGACGCGACCTACGACGAGTTCTCGAGCGTGAGCGCACTCGACAACTCCGAGATCGACCGCGCCGGCGAGCCGTTCAACGACATTCCCCGCTTCCAATCACGGCTCACGGCGCAGTATTCGTTCGAGCTCCCCGATCTCGGCGCCGAGTGGCTGAACGGCTGGATCACCCCGCGCCTCGACTGGTTCTACCGCAGCGCCGTGAACTACCAGTTCCCGGAACTCGAACAGGCCGTGCAGCGAGGCTACAACCTCCTCCACGCCCGCCTCTCGTACGATTTCAACGACGACCAGAGCCAGGTCGCCTTCTGGGCCCGCAACCTCACCGACGAGCACTACTTCCAGCAGGTCCTCCCGGTCGCCAGCACCCTCGGCACGGTCGTCCGCTACTACCAAGCCCCCCGCTCCTTCGGCGTCGAACTCTCCCACCGCTTCTAACTTTTTCTGGGGACGTTGGTTAATTTGGTCGAAATCGTTTAATCCGAACGACGTTATAATTAAACGATATGGGCAAGATTAACCAACGTCCCCAGGTCGCCTTCGTTACGGGGGCGAGCCGGGGGATTGGGCGGGCGGCGAGTGTGGCGCTCGCGGCGCGGGGGCTCGACGTCGTGGTGGCGGCGCGGACCGTGAAGGAAGGCGATGGGCGCGCACGGGGATCGAGCGTTCGGGACGAGCGTGAGGTTCCGGTGGCGGGCAGCCTCGAGGATACGGCCGACCGGATACGCGCGCTCGGGCGACGGGCCCTTCCCGTGCGCCTCGATCTTCTCGACGCGTCGTCGATCGACTCGGCGGTCGACACGGCCCTGGCCGAGTGGGGTCGGGTCGACGTGTTGGTGAACAACGCGATCTTCCAAGGCCCCGGCCTGATGGATCGGCTGCTCGACGTGCCCCTCGACGCCTTCGACAAGATCCTGCACGCGAACATCGTGGCGCAGCTACACCTCACGACGCGACTCCTCCCCGGCATGGTCGAGCGCGGCGGCGGAGTCGTCGTGAATCTCAGCTCCGGATCGGGGCAGATGGATCCCCCCGGCCCCGTCGGCCAGGGCGGATGGGGCTTCGCGTACTCTTCTTCGAAAGCCGCCTTCCACCGGATGGTCGGAATCCTTCACGTCGAGCATCGCGACGACGGCATCCGCGCGTTCAACGTCGACCCCGGCTACACACCAACCGAATCGATGCGCGCGCTCAATGCACGGTCCGATCTCGACGAGCACTACCAAGGGGCACCCCCGGAAGTGGCCGGAAACGTCATCGCGTGGCTCGCCACGGACGACGGAGCCGCCGAGTGGGACGGCCAACTCGTCAACTCCCAACGCCTCTGCCGACAGCTCGGCCTGGTCGAAGGCTGGCCCCCACCCCGCCGGACCAAAGGCTGATCCTCAGCCTCGGCGCGCCTCCACCTCGTGTGCGAGAGGGATCGACGGCCCCGCACCGGCGCGCTCGACGCAGATCGACGCCGCCCGATTCGCATAGTCGAGTGCGGCGGCGACCGGCTCACCCGCGGCCATCCGCGCCGCGATCGCGCCGACGAACGTGTCCCCGGCGGCAGTCGTATCGACGACCGCCACGGGATGCCCGGGCAGCGTGAGCTCTTCGTCGCCGACGCGAGCGACGAGCCCGTGGCCCCCGAGCGTCGCCACCACGGCTTGCGAAGACGGGCTCTGGAGCGTGCGAACACGCGCCGCGACTGCCGCGGGATCCCCGGGATCGGGGTCGGCCTCGGCCTCTGGCGTGAAGAAGCCGAGCTCGGTCTCGTTCACGATCAGCACGTCGGCGAGCGAGAGAATCTCCGCGGGGCAGGCCTGCGCCGGGGCCGGATTCAATACCGTCGTCGCGCCGGCCTCGCGCGCACGCGAGAGGACCGCCGCCACTGTCTGCAGGGGAGTCTCGAACTGGCAGACGACGACGTCGCCCGAACGGAAGTCGATCTGAACGTCCGCCTCCGCGACGCGAGCGTTCGCGCCGGCCACGACGACGATCGCGTTCTCCCCATCCTCGGAGACGACGATGAGTGCCACGCCGGTTGCGAGCCCCGCGGTTCGCGCGACGTGCTTCGTGTGGACTCCCTGCGCCGAGAGGAAGGCGACCTGCTCCGCACCAAAGGAATCGTCTCCGACGCGGCCGACCATCCAGGTCTCCGCGCCCAGCCGGGCGGCGGCGACGGCCTGGTTCGCACCTTTACCTCCCGGGTGCGTGGCGAAGTCCGTACCCGGAATCGTTTCTCCGGGCCGCGGGTGACGAGCCGCCCGACAGACCAAATCCACATTGATCGACCCTACGACGTAGACCCGCGACATCCGTCCCTCCATGGCCTCCGGTGTCCCCGCACGGCTCGTCGTCATCGCGGGATCGCCCGGCCGAGGATTCAGCAATCCCCCTCGAGGCCGGCCGCCCATGCGATCGCACCGTCGAGAACCCCGACGTACAGCTCTTCCTCGTACGCGGATGCCTGATGCCCCATCGCGGAGTAGAACGCGCGGCCGTCGCCGATGCACTGACTCCAAAGGATCGGATGGTCGTCCCCCATCCGCAAATCCGTGCTGAAGAAGTAGAAGATGTTCATCTCCGGGGTGTACGTGCCCTCGTCGAGCTTCGCGATCACCCGCACCCCCTTCTTCCGGGGGCTCTCCTCGAACGAGTACCATTCATCGGTTCGCGACCATCTCTCGGGCAAGTGCTTCGAAGCGGGATGCTCCCGATCCTCGACGACGACGGTCGCCTCCTGAAACTGCGGCCCCATCGGATGCCCCGTGAACTGCGCTCCGATCAGCTGGTCCACGTACCAATCCCATTCGTAGCTCGGATCCCCCCCTGCGCCGTGAATCCCCACGAACCCGCCGCCGCCCTCGATCCATTTCTGAAGCGACGCCTCTTGCGTCTCGCTCAAGAGGGGACCACTCGTGTTGTGGAAAACGACGACGTCGAACTTTCCCAAGTCTGCGTCGTTGATCACAGCACCGTTCTCCGTCGCGAAGATCGACCATCCCCGACTCTTCGCGATGGACTCGAGCGCCTGGTGCCCCGCCGGAATCGCCTCTTCATGGCGAAAGCCGTTCGTCTTGGAAAGGACGAGAACGGCCGGCCGGCTCATGTCCGGAACGTCTGGCGGCTCGGTATCGTGCTCGTGGCTCGGAAAGAACACGCGCAGACCGCTGCACCCCGTCGCGACCAGAGCGATCAGGACATACGGCACAATAGCTTCGAGAGAACGCGGCATGCCCGGTGGGATGCCAGCCCCCAGCCACCGGCGCAACCGGGTCGCGTCAGGCGGTCCTGTCCTAACCCGAATTAGGACAGCACCCGTCAGGCCGCCTCGGCGCCCGCACCGAGGACAGCCATCACGAGCGTCGTGCCGAGTGCGCTGGTCCGCGCGTCGTCGAAAGCGGAGAGCTTGAGCTGCGCCGTAAACTGAGCGTAGCCGATCAGAATTCGGGCAGCGGCGTCCGGCTCGACGTGCGGCGGCACGGTTCCGTCGTCGAGGCCGCGCTGGATCGTGCGGCGGTGGATCGCGACCAGGCGCTCGGTCAGCTCCAGGTAGCGACCCCAGTCGGGCGAGCGCGGCCGTGCCGCCCAGTTCATCCAGATGAGAGCGTGATCGGGGTGGGACTCGATCGAGGCACGGAAGCGGCGCGCGTGCTCACGAATCACCTCGATGGCCGGTGCGTCGATCGCGTGCACCTGCTCGGCGAGCTCGATGTAGAACCGCTCGACCTCCGTCAGCACCGCGTCGACGAGCTTGTCGCGCGTCGGGAAATACAAGAACACCGTCGACACCGCGACGTCCGCCGCCGTGGCCACATCGGCGTGGACGGCCCGAGCGAGTCCACGCTCGGCAAATACCGACAAGGCACAGCGCAGAAGCTGAGCCCGCCGCTCCGCCGGAGGCAGGCGCGTCCGGCGCGAGCGGGCATTCTCGTCCTTCGCGGGCGTCATCCGACCCTCGTCAGGCGGCCTTCTGGTCCACCGCCGACTGGAGAGCCAGCACCTCGGCAAAGCCCCGCTTCAGACACCCGACCAACCTCGCGGGATCCTTCACAGCCTTCCGGTCGGCGTTCACACCGATGTGACATTCCCCGCAGTAGCTGAACAGCGTGATGTTCACCGCGGCGCCGGCCGGCGGGCCGAACGGGAACATGTGCTCGATCTTCGCGCCCGAAGTGAACACGGGGCGACGCGGGCCCGGCACATTGCTCGTCACGAAGTCGATCGAGGTGACCATTGCATCCATGAGCTGGTCGACGGCGACGCGAGGCATCTGATTCATCACCATCACGATGTCATCCATGTACGGAAGCGCCGGCTCGTCGCGCTGCACCCGCACCACCTCGTGAATCGCTTTCATGCGCTCCGCCGGGTCGACGATGCCGACCGGCACGAGGAACCGCGCCGGCGCAAATTGATTGCCGGCCCGATCCGCCGTGTCGCCTGCGCCACGCATGTTGATGGGCATCATCATCTGTAGCTGGTCGACGCTCGCACCGTGTTGCTCGTGGTACTTCCGAAAGCCGCCGGCGACCGCGGCAACGAACGCGTCGTTCAGCGTGCGACCGGCCGACTTTCCGGCGGCTTTGAGATCCGCGAGCGGAACCGTGAAGCCGTCGAGGGCGAGGGCCATGCCTCGATCACGCATGACAGGCGACATCGGCTCGTCGGTCGGGTTCAGAAGTCGACCGATCGAGCCCACCATGTCGCGTCCCTTCGCGACAGTCTCGCGAGGGCGGGTTACCAGGTCGCCGAGGATTCCGACGACACCCCGCGCAACATCTTGGCCGCGCTCGAGGATGCTCTCCACGCGGTGCCCGATCGCCTCGCGCACCAGGTCGACCTTCCCCATCGGTTCGGGCACGACGAGATCCTCGAGGGACTTTCCGTTCACGGCGCGTCCCGCGGCACTGGCTTCGCGATCACGTTCGACCATGTTCTCGGTCATGCGAACGAGGCCTACGCCATCCGAAACGGCGTGGTGGAGCTTCATGATGGCGCCCGCGCGACCGCCTTCGAGGCCGTCGACCAGGTAGAACTCCCAGAGGGGCCGATCCTTGTCGAAAGCCGTCATCGCGATCGGCTCCGCCATGTCGAGCAGATCGCGCAGGCTCCCGTTGCCACCGAGCGTGAGACGACGCAGGTGAAACGACGGATCGAAGTTCGGGTCGATCTCCCAACGGGGCGGCGCGATCTGGAAGGGATCTCGCACGACTCGCTGCCGCAGACGCGGAATCGCTTCGACGGCGTCGGCCATCATCGACTCGAAGTCGACCTGGTCCGGCATCCGATCGAGCACCCATACGCTCAGAACCGTGGAACGAAGACGTGGGTCACGCTCCCCCTCCCAAAGGCCGGTATCGTACTCGCTCATCCAATCGTCGAACTTCACCCTCTGGCTCGTGCCCATCGTCGGTCCCCTCTCGCCTCGAACCCGAATCGGCAGGGGTCCCGGCGCATCGCGCGGGTGCCTTCGCCGCTCCACTCAGAAGTCGCCGAGGCGCCGCGTCGTTAATGATAATTCTATCATTAGCGGAAATCGCGAGGTTGTGGCAACCCCTGTCGAACCTTCTTTGAGCCCGGGCACGATGGACAGCACCCGGACGGGTCGGCAGCATGTCGGGGATGAGTGCCCCCGTTTGGATCGATCAGACCCTACTCGACGATGTGACTCGCGCCGCCCAGCAGTCCCCGCGCCGGCGAAAGAACCGGAACTTCCACGAAGACGAGGCGGCCCCCTGCAATCGGCTCTTGAACGCGATCGAGCCCGACTCGTACATCCGCCCTCACCGGCACCGCCACGAAGACAAGGACGAGTCGATCCTCTGCGTTCGCGGCCGCCTCGGCGCCCTCTTCTTCGACGACGACGGCACGGTGCGCGACACGGCGACCCTCGAGGCCGGGGGCGCCACGATCGGTGTAGACATCCCGCACGGATCGTTCCATTCCGTGGTCGCGCTCGAGCCGGGAACGGTGTTCTTCGAAGCGAAGGCGGGACCGTACACACCCCTGGGCGATGACGAGATTGCCGGCTGGGCGCCCGCGGAAGGCGAGCCAGACGCGGCGGCGTACCACGCGTTCTTGCGAAAGCAGTTCGCTTAGCGCGCCGAACGAACGGACGCGGCGATCTCCGCCAGTAGAGTCTCGGTCTCCTCCCAACCGATGCACGCATCCGTGATCGAAACGCCGTACTTCAACTCGATGTCGGGCTTCCACGTCTGCTTCCCCGGCGCGAGATTGCTCTCGATCAGCAGACCACAGATTGCGGACTGGCCGTCTTGGAATGTTCGCAGAACCTCCCGACAGACTTCGGCTTGGCGCGTGTGATCCTTGCCCGAGTTGTCGTGGGACGTGTCGATCATGACCGGCCGCGCCGCTTCGAAATCGGCGACGAGATCCACCGCGGCGGCGATCGCGTCCGCACCGTAGTTCGTGCCGTCGCGGCCCCCGCGAAGCACGATGTGCCCGTCGGGGTTCCCGGTCGTCTTGACGACCGACGTCAGCCCGTCGGCGTTGATGCCCAGGAACGCATGCGACGAACGCGCGGAGATCAACGCGTTCTTGGCGGAATCGAGGCGCCCGTCCGTGCCGTTCTTGAATCCGATCGGCATCGACAGCCCGCTGGCCATCTCGCGGTGCGTCTGGCTCTCGGTCGTGCGCGCGCCGACCGCCGCCCACGAAAGAAGGTCCGCCACGTACTGCGGAGTCACCGGGTCGAGAACCTCGCTCGCACACGGCAGGCCGAGTCCGTTCACCTCGACGAGGAGCGCTCGGGCTCGTTCGAGGCCCTCGCTGATCTCGCACGTGCCGTCGAGATGGGGATCGTTGATGAGCCCCTTCCACCCTACCGTCGTCCGCGGCTTCTCGAAGTACGTGCGCATGACCACGACCAGCGCGTCCTCGACCTGGCCTGCGACGGTCTTCAGACGACCGGCGTATTCCAGCGCCGCCTTCGGGTCGTGCACCGAGCATGGCCCGACGACGACGAGAAGTCGCGATCGGTCACGGCCATGGAGAATGTCGCGGATTGCAGCCCGGGTCCGAACCACGAGGTCCTCGATCTCTGGAGTGACAGGGTGAGCTTCGCGGATCTCTCGCGGAGAGACGAGGGGCTCGAGCACCTCGGTTTGCAGATTATCGAGTGATGCCATCTGCCGATCCGTCTACGGGACCGGGTCGGCCCTCGCCACTCAGACGCAAACCGGCGCCGCCCCGGGGGACGGCGCCGGCTTGGCGCGATTCCTCTTTCCGTGAACCGCTAGAGCAGGCCGGGCTGGCGTTCCACGAAGGCCCGTGCCGCCGAACCGTACGGGGGCTCCGGAGTGGGTTCCGGCGTCGGTTCCGGCGTCGGT
>JAULKQ010016304.1:0-10623 GCA_032356285.1 Smithsoniella earleae | reverse complement strand
AAACTCCATAAATTTCGAAAGTTCAGTTGCTATCCAAGGAGGAGCAGACCTAGAAAGCATCGAAGGGAAACCAGGGCAAAACTGAGAACGTATGGTCTAATATAGACACTCAGAACCAAAAATAAGACTCTAGCTGCTCTTTTTAGTAGTAGCACGAGCTCCTTTCCCGTCAGTTGACATCAGTGTTGAGTCTGTATGAGGGATCAGTACGGATGGGCTGGCATGTAGCTCTAGCAATGGGTTGGCTGTACAATTTATGGTATTGGGGACACCCGACTACACCTCCCGGCATCACAAACAGCACAAACACCACTCTCTTCTCTTCAAATGGCAGCACGTGCATCTCTCGAAACCCTTTTACACACATTGGCCCTTCACAGCCTAGCTTACATTGGGCATAGTGCATGACTTTTTTCGCACCCAAGTAGTAATGTTTGCTATTCTGACCGCCATTTCTATTAAATCACCTGGATCTAGCTCTAATGACTGGGAATCCGTGTGTCCTGGTGGCTGTTTTACAAATTGCTTCAACTCCACATCATGGGTGTGAGGGGTGCAGTTTTGGCACAGCTGGAGAGACTGGTCTCCTGCACCGCAGACCTGACGCATGCCCGAGACAAACAAAATGTTTTCTGTATCTATTTGATGTCGTTCCCATGACCTCGCCGTGTCGCCCACAGTTGCTCATGGCGCTCACGTGTATTCGTTCAACACCTAAAACAGCTTCTTTTTTCCAAATATTCATATGCTTTCCAGAAAGTCTGCTCCCTTTTTACGCGGTGTTGACCTTGCTTGATATACCAGCGGAATCCCGCTGTCTTCCCGGTTTCCAGTTCAAAGCAATTCATCTTCCTTGTAATCCGCGTTCACACTATTTTCGCACTTACTACTAATCCGAGAACGCCACTCGCTAGCTCCGCAGCGCGAGCACTTGTCTTCTGCCCACCCATGTCCGGGTGCTGAGGCCGAATCCCCACGAGGGTATAGGGAAGCTCCCTTTTGGTTCTCTATTTCAGAGAAGCGGTGGACAAACTCGAGGACGCCACAAAATCGCATTGTCAGTAGTATCCCAACTCACGGAATACTTATTTCACGGAAATCACGGAAACAAGAATATCTACTTGTTGAAACAAAGCTGGTTTCTCCTCCAACTTCTTTGTTTTTGGCATATGAGTTAACCGCACAGCACGCTGTCCGTACCCTGCGTGTCTAATACCCTGTACTAGCAGTGGACAGTGCACGAAGGGACCATTTCTAGAAAGTTCATTCGGAAAGTTGCCAATAGCATGTGTAAAGAGAATTCAATTATACTTGGGTAACAGGCCAATCTATTTATGCTAGGGTAGCGGAATTTTTTTCATGCCCAGAGCTAGAGTCCCATTCGTTGGTAAGTAGATGCATTGTTCTACAGTTACGACTTGGAACAGATTTTGTTCATGGTGTTACTGATGATTCCATATCTTATTATTATCCTAATCAGGAGTGTTTTGAACGTCCCACGAGCTCGTCCATGCCACCACACCCTGTGTGCCGTCTAAATCACGACGTTGTAGCTAGGAAGCTTGCAAAAGAATGAATTTCGAAGCGTTCGCAAGGATTCCGCTACAATTTCCACAAAACTTGATATGAGACCAAACAAAAATTCGCCAAACATGGCATCGGTCTTTGATCTGGAATGTCCTGAATGAAATGCAGCGTGACTAGAGCCCCGTGCTATTTGATAAATCACGATTGCGAGAGAACCTAGAAAGTACTCTCGTGGCTTTTCACTCACCCTTTTGTCGGATGCCAGTGCGAAAAATTTCAGCAAATGTGGTACTTGACTGTTCGGGGTTGGGGTCCAGCAGCGGCTACAGGGGTCCGGGCGCAGTGCTGGCCACGACAATGCACAGAATTGTGTTTGCGCCAGAATATGTCATTACACTTGCCCTTCCAAATGGAGTGATGCTACAGCTTCATCACCTTTGCTCCAAGTTTTCATGAGAATATTCGAAGGGTTAAAAGTTCCTTCCCACCCTGATATTTACTCCACCTGTTCTACTTTACTAGAGTGCTGTAAAGAAGAAGCCGCGGGCAAACCGACCCAAGAATCTACTAGTACCTATCCCAAGTCTAACGTCTGGAATTTTGAACTATGGCAGACGATAAGAAGCTAAAAGACCATCCCACCATTCCAAGGGCAGATGGTCCCGTCCTTGTCTGCATATTGGACGGTTATGGCGAGAACAAGTATACGGACAAATTCAACGCTGTCGTTCAAGCGGATACACCATGTTTCGATGCCCTTCGATCTAACTCAGAGCGCTTCAGGTGCGCATGAATTCAAACCGGTACATATGCTCCTTGAAAATTCTTGTCTTAGATGTTTCTCAATCACGTTCGTAAAAGTGGTTTGTTTGAAATAGCTTTATGGCCTATGCTATGTGTTTAATGGGCGGTGAGTAGTGCTGTGAGTTTGTCGATGTCGCACTTCCGATACTGGGCGCAGCGAGCCACTCGTCTACGCTCGTCTACGCTGGTGTGACAGGAGTGAGCGAGCTACAACGTACCAAGTTTATAAACAGGTCATATTCTAAGTCGCGTGTTACGAAGTCGGGGCCCTATCTATCAAGTATAGTTATCGGGGTACCTAGATTCCATACTTGTCGAATCATGATCTCAATCGCTGTTATTAAACACCATCTGCGTTAAGCAATAATTATTTCAGTTTTTGAACTTTTCAGGACTGTACAAGCTCATGGCACGGCAGTAGGACTGCCTACGGATGCGGACATGGGGAACTCGGAAGTCGGACATAACGCTCTCGGCTCTGGACAAGTTGTTGACCAAGGTAACACTTTTGTTTTCTTAACTTTGCGCTCTAATGTGCACCTGCGAGCATTTATTCTCTCGTGTAGGGGCAAGGCTGGTTGACATAGCGTTGGAAGAAGGTTCCATGTTCTCTAGCGATGGATGGAAGTACATCGAGCCATGCTTTGAGAGTGGCACGGTACACTTAATTGGACTTGCCTCAGATGGTGGTGTCCACTCAAGACTGAATCAGGTGTGGTCGTCTTCAAGCAGCGCACTCCATTATCTGAATGCTTATATAGATGGACAAGCATTGTATTTGTTGGCAACCTTGATTGAATTCTGAAAAGTATCCCTAATAATCATACCAAGTCCACACAGCTGTCACAATGTTCGGTACATGGATGTCTTTGAGTAAAGATCCCTCCGAGAACTCTGAGTGATACCAGCCTCAGATAGTACACACAACACTGGTACTCGGCCATTTCATAGAGTTTAATAGCTTCAAATTGTGGGAAGTAAATCTCAGCTATTCTCCAGGTGTACAAGTTGATAGAAGGTGGCGTCGAGCGCGGAATGAAGCGTATACGGGTGCACGCGCTTGCCGATGGACGTGACGTTCCAGATGGGTCATCTGTACAATTTTTCGCGGAAATTCGCGATTTTTGTTCTTCAATATCTGAAAGCAAGGGAGTGGATGCCTGCGTTGCAAGTGGCGGGGGGCGAATGAAGGTCACCATGGACAGGTACGAGGTGCGAACGTCCCAGGGTATTCCTTTGACACAAAAAGTAAAGATACCCTAAGGCGCACCTCGTACACTAACATGCTCTAAACACGAAGGTCGTCCATCTGCTTCTACATTTGATTTGTGGGGCGCTGCAAGCTGGCGGAGAATTGTGTTGGTTGTTACGCTGACGCCTCGGAAATGTCAAGGTACTATTGCGGTACGCATTCAGGCAGACTGGAGTATCGTGGAGCGTGGGTGGAACGCCCATGTCCTTGGTGAAGCGCCTGATACCTTTACGGACCCTGTTGATGCGATCAAGACTCTGCGGGCAAAGTCAGGTGACCCGGAAAAGCCAGTGTCCGATCAGTTTTTGGACCCATTCGTAATCGTAGACTCAGACGGAAAGGCGGTGGGACCTGTGGCTGACGGCGACGCAGTTGTCATCTTCAACTTCCGCGCCGACCGCGTTGTTGAACTCAGCAAAGCGCTGGAGTACGATGACTTTTCGTCCTTTGACCGGTGCGACCACTCCCTCGGTTTCACTGCCAAGTGGCTACCTTGCCTTGTATTGCTGCATACTGTGCAAAAAAACAAACATGACTGCAAGGCTTTCCGCTAGGAAATTAGAGATTCTACCTGAGTCAATAATAATGCATGAACAAAGGGGACCAGAAAGGTGTTCAACTGCGTCAACACACTTTAGCATGCCGTAGAGACAATAGCAGTTGAATCTAGCACAACATCAAATACTGATTTTCCTGCCCTACCATTGCCCAAGTATTGCACATGATGTACATTGAATTTGTGTGTGTCAGGATATGGTTATGCTGTGTGAAAGACATGCTTTCACTGATCACTCATTTGTGCAAAGCTGCATTGGAGGTTGTGCTGGAGACTATTCCATGTCTTGACACAAAGGGAGAAGTCCAGAGTAGATCTTGTGCATCTACAGAGTGGCTTGTCTGCTCCATTATACTGGAGTCGTATGGGGGTCAGTAGAGCCGGCTTAGCTGGAAGCAAACGAATACTTGTTCCCAGTATTGTGGATCTTGAATCCTGAGTAGAATAGGTGCTGTAAGAGTGGCAAAGCATCACTGTGAAGTGGGATGCATGGGCAGGGAAGGTTGGATGCCCTGAGGTTTATACCAGGAAGATGTGCTACAGGAAGAGAAGGCCTGATGTCAAGTTTGTGGGGATGATGCAGTACGATGGGGATCTGAAGCTACCTGCAAACTACCTTGTGCCACCACCCCAGATCTCAAATGTATCTGGAGAATACCTTGCAGCTTCAGGCATCCGCACCTTCTCGTGCTCAGAGACCCAGAAGTTCGGCCATGTCACCTTTTTCTGGAACGGCAATCGGTCAGGGTACTTCAATTCTGACCTGGAGACGTACGTCGAGGTGCATCCTGGCTCATCTTCCCCCGCATGTTGAGCTTTTTTCTCTTGTCTCTGTGATACTTGAGCTGAAGTTTCTGTTCCAGATTCCTTCTGACAAAGTGGTATTCAACGAGAAACCAGCAATGAAGGCGCGAGAGATTACAGATGCCGGCATTGCTGCCCTTACATCTGGAAACTTTGATATGGTGAGGATCAATTATGCCAATCCTGATATGGTAGGCCACACAGGCGACCTTGAAGCAACTATATCTGTAAGTTGCCCTCCCTCCTCTGCGCTGTTGAGGCCATCATTTTGCAAACCGGAGTGGATTTCTGGTGGTACAGGCATGCAACACAGTCGACGTGTGCTTGAAAGAACTGCTGGAAACTTGCGATGCTGTTGGCGGGCGCTTCCTGGTTACTTCTGACCACGGAAATGCAGATGACATGGTCCAGCGTTCAAAGAAGGGGGAGCCCATTTTCAGTGAAGGGAAAGCTGTCCCCCTCACCTCACACACGCTTGCACCTGTCGGCATGGCTATTGGTGGAGCTGGTCTTCCTGCATCTATTAAGGTGCGCTGCGCTTGCCTCCACTTGGTAAGCATTCCATGTACAATACGTAGCTGTCAACTGTGCTGTGTTTGAATGAATTGCTCATTCAGGTTAACCACGACATTAAGGCAGGACTGGCAAATATCACAGCTACATACATCGAGTTGCTTGGGTTCCAGGCACCTGATGCTTATGAACCATCTTTGCTGGCCATTTAAGCTGAGGAAGAAATGGTTGAGTCGAAAACATTTGCCAGCATGGCTGTAAGTACCTGGAGGGTGTCACTTATTCTACATCTGAGTAGGGCACACCAGTTAAATTGAAATATGCTAATCGCACTAGTTACATGTACGTTTCCAAGATGATGATCACTGTTTTGAAGATGCAACTTCAAAGAAAATGTAAAATGCGAATCTATGGTATTCTCTGGAGAATCTAGTTTTCGTTCTGCGTGTACACTAAACACAGAGCAGTTTGCATGTTTATGACAAATTTCCGACATCCCAAACAATGCGTCTATCAAGCGATAGATGGCATCATCATGGAAGCTGGTAACCCATCATCAAATTCTGTGAGTTCGGGGGCGTCGTCCTCGTCAGACTCTTCATTGTCCAAGATTTCGAATTCTGCCTTGTCTTGCTCGTTGCCGCGAACGCAGGCTACTAGTTTGAGTCTGAATACAGCCATTTTGACATCCAAATGTCTCAGTATTGCAGCTTGATTTGATGTCAAGACCTTACCTTCTTCGCAAACCTGAATTTGAACGTGAGGTTCACAATGAATATCGAGAATCGTTACCATGACCGTATCAGCATATTATTGTCGCGATAAACCGGTAAGGTACGCAGTGGTCGGTCGCATCGTTGCGCTCCTTGGCGATAGTATCCATGGTGCTGAACTGTGTGAAAGCAAGGAACATACCGTGTGGTCACAGCGAAGCTCAATTACGCCTTTATTTAAACTGGTGGGAAGTCCATGAGCCCTTAGCGAATGTTCCATGGTGTGTGGGAAGGGAGTTCCCGTGGAATTGAATAGCGGCCCGGACGGCAACGTGACGGTGCGCGTCGCTTTTCCTCCCGCCCGTGCGAAGTCTTCATGATGGAAATCAACAAAAAGTGACTGAACTTTTTCGTGTGTTAAGTTTGTGAAGAACAGCCCGGACTGCCCATGGAGATACTCGGTGAGCTTGTGCGCATGAAGCCGATACTCGTCCTCTTGCTCTCTACCTAATGCAGCATGAAGCTTCTTGGTAGAGGCTAACATAAATGCAGAGGATTCTCGAAGTTCCTGAACGCAATTTAGTATGAAGGGTGGAATATTACTCCAATGAGAACTAAGCTGTGGATTCATGCTCGTACCTCTCGCAGCTCTTTAAACCTATCATTTCTCATGTTCTTGTGCTTGAAAACGTACACGTTTTCATACTTATCACAAAGTGTTCTAACCTTCTCAAAGAGTGCATCTTTCCACTCTCGCCCCTTCTTCTTCACCTTCGTCAAAGCTACTGCACACCAGACGCTGTCCGATAAACCGCTAGGAAAAAGTACAGCTGATATTAAAATACGTGTGCAGTTGACAGATTGCTAAGTTGGATGCTGACGTTACTAGTTCGCATTCAAAATGGTTGCTCGCTCCTGCCGAGTCTCTGCTGGTAAGATGCTGGAGAAAAAGCACGCACCTACTTTCGAACGCTTGCTTTTTGCCATAATGTTGCCCTCCTACGCAGTACAGGCTCTTGTGAAGGCAAGCTGGCAGCGCAGCCGAAACCACAGCCGCAGTTGGATGAGAAAGCTTCAATGTGAATTTGAACGCCACAATTGACACTTGAACAGAGTAAAATCTATTTACATGAGTTATGTAACGTGTGAAGCGGCTCTGGCTTGTCAATACCCTTGGTTGTGCTGCTGATTCTTCGATTATTTCTCCAGTACTTGCTTACGAATGCCAACGCAGGACGTGGTTGTCTGCTTGTTATCGAACAATATTTTGTCGGTGCCTTCGTTGCAAAGAAAAGACATTTAGTTGTGATTTTTGTTCGCGCATCGTTAAGGCTGGACGTCCATGGACGTAAACATCCCATGCATGGCACCAATGCTGAACACATCGATAACAGTCAGCTCGACTTATATTGATAGTAAACTGCAAAGTGAAGCGAAAACCTCAAGGCCTTGGATGTGCACAAGTAGAAAAAATGATAGTGTAAGGTTTATCGATGGCACGAGTGCCGGTTAACTGCCCCGAGTATTTTCTCAGCCTTGTGCGTGGAGGCTCGTTTACTGATTCTTATTCTTTCCAAGGAGCTTCACGCCAATATACAAAACTCTCTTCATTTACTGGGTCTAAGAGCAACCGCACTAAACAGTCAGCAATCTTAAAAAATGAGTACTGGGATGAGATAGGGGCAAACGGTGCAATGACAGGCTGGCAGGTTACAACACAACAGGTACACCAATCGCCTGACATACACAAATCCTAGACGGCTGTATGTCACTGCCGTTACAGTGATTCTTGAAATTCATACTTGAGAACTATTCACAATGCAAAAATGCGACGCTTCCTGGCACAAGTACGTCGAACAGCGGGTACACTCAATTACGATGAGATGGATCGCCCTTTCGCCGAACAGCTTTTACCCACCAACTCAGAACTGGAAAACGTTGACTCAAAACTATTCACATCCAGATTGACACGCGGACCCACCCACACAACGACCGAGGTAACGTCACTCTCTACATCGGATGCAAACTCACTACGAAGTACATACACAGACTTACGTGGCCACAACGAGTGGACTTCAACCAATTACGCCAGGATAATTACATACTATGGCACACGCAGCTACCGGTGGCAGCAACTCGGTCATGACACCGCAGACAGCTGGTGAGACACTTCGTTTACAATGGCATCCGTACTGGGCCTCTGTGCAGGATCACGGCACAAGCACCACTCAATCAGGGTTTTCAGAGATCCAGAGGAAGAAAATCCTTCATTCGAGGTGAATCCGACGGCGCTCTCCCACGGAAACGGAGCTTTCCCGGTAAGCTTGAGAACAATATCGCTTCTGCTCATATCCACCGGGAACAACGCCGATCCAGACAGCATCTCGTAAGCAATCGCACCAATAGCCCAAACATCAGCCGCAGGGTCCGAAGGAGTAACCGTAGTCCCGCTCTCAAGCGCACAAACAGCTTCAGGAGGAGCGTACTGAACGCAGGTCGGATTGGCAGCTATGGTACCTGAACAGAGCACCCAATTTCCCATCAATAGCACACAAGCATCACAACCTCCGGTGACAAGACCAGACCAGACACACACCAGCTTTTGCAGTAAAACCAAAGTCAACCACGGTCCAAGTGTTCAAGCCAGTCAGGTGGATAATATTACTGGGTTTGAGGTTCCGATGAATGAACCCTGTGCGGTGTGCGATGCTGACCCACGTGACGATTTTAAGCAGCGTCTCCATGAGCTGCCGGGGGGTTCTGGTGCGCCCCCCAAGCCACTCAATCAGGCTCTCGCCGACATGCATCGCTGTGAATGGGGGTAAGCAGAACCCCTCCGAGCTCCCCCGGTTGGCTTCGGTGCTGATAATGGCCTGCATCAGTGGCCGCAGGGACGTCCGGAATAGCGCCTCCTCCCGGAAGAACATGGCAGAGTTGGTGTAGAATTTAATGGCGACTTTGCACCCTGAAGAAGGCGAGTGGGCCAGCTTGACAATGCCGTGTTTGCCAGCAGGCAAGGGGGTTGAATCCAACTGGTACGACTCCAGGAGTTGGGTGCCGTTAGAGGAGAGCAGTGCCTCCAGTTCCTCTCGGTCTATCACTGGGAGGGCTTCGGGTTGGTCACTGAGGCTGATGCTGCCTGTAGACACGGGCCGTTTTTTAGATTTCAGAGCCGTCTTGGAGGCTGGCTTCAAGGGGACGCCCTCGGAGCTCGGGAACATTGCCGTTGACGTGTTGTCGAAGGCTGAAGAGGTGGACAGGGCCTGGCTGTAAGGGGACGACGTCGGGACTCCTCGGCCTGTGGCTTGCCGCTGGCTTGACGGAATTTGGAATCTGTAGCTGCCCAGCGTGGCGAAGGGGCACTGCTGCCCCGGCGAAAAGGGGGTTGCCGAAAGCGACGGGATTTCAGACCGAAAGGTTGACGTCGTCTGGATTGCAGCAGGTGTGTTGGAGCTTGCGCACTGGCCCTGCACAAGCTGCTGCTGGTGTGAGAAACCAGCCGAATCAGTGTACTCTCGTGGTGCTTGGGGGATGATACCTGGGAGCTCACAACACAAACGACCTTGCATACAAAATATTTCGAATGTCCCAAAAAAGCGTCTAAATTAGGCCAAAAGTGACGCAATTTTGCTCATTCCTGTCGCATCCCAGCGTCTACGTACAGGGTACGGCGTACGGAGAGTGCGCACCCACTGAGCGCTTAAGTTAGACGACGACTGGCGGGTAGCGTGCATGGAAGGGGCGGTGTTGTCCCCAGGGCTGGAACGCGCCAAGTTCGCGGCGACGGGCTGGGTGAGGATCTTCGGGTGCGCCGAGTCAGCAGGGTCCGGCGCAGCGTGCTCGCCCTGCGAGTTGAGTACTGTGAACATGTTACAGGGTACTTGTGAACATGGGATATGTACACATACCTTCAGCGGTAGCCTCCACAGCTTCCGGCCAATCACAGCAACGGTGCCGAGCACCAGTAGCCCCAAGCCGGCGATGACGGCTGCGATGACGACCAGCACCCACAGCGGGATGGCGAACGTGTCGTCAGACGACGAGGGCGAGGCCACCGCGGGGCCCGCGCCGACGTCGTTCGTCGTCAGCAGGCCGGACTGGAACACGTTGTTACCCGGCCTCTCGTACGGATTTTCGGCGACCACACGGCCCCACTCCTGAAGCAATCGGAAGTCACAACGCGGTGCGCTACTTGCTGTTTGGGTAGAGGTTTGGATTTGTGAGCTCCGAATTGGCGGGCTGCATCGTACTTCGCTCCCGTCGACGCAATAGTTGACCACGTTAGTAGTGTAAGTCGCACCTCAGTGATCGAAACGAGCCAGTCGTGCGAAGCACTTAGGCGCGCGGTGGATTCCGCGCTCGCCGGCGGGGCGGCGGGGCAGCTGACGTCATCAGCTTCGACCACCTACACGGGCACCCCGCCGCTGCACGGCTGGGAGGAGTTGGCAATAACT
>JAULKQ010016282.1:0-10629 GCA_032356285.1 Smithsoniella earleae | reverse complement strand
TCTCGCGGTGGTAAGATAGATCCCTGAAACTGTATTAATTGAACAGCGATCGCGTATCTTTCCCCGCGTCCTCGCTACTGTAAACACAACCATGATCGCGACAAACTCGAATTCAACCGTTCAGAGAAGTCCGTAATCGTTTCTCTTTCTAATTTGCAAGTCCACAAATGAATCCGCATTCTCGAGCGTCTACTGTACACATGGACATATGACGTGTCAGTTGTCTCACAGAGTTCATTTCGGTTGTTTGTTTCCGGACAATCTTCTCCAAGCCACTTACAAGCGTACTTTCTCTCCTCAAATAGCACCCGCTGAGAAAATTTGCGCCCTCTTCTTTAGCTATCTTTGTTCCAGACAGCCCGGACACTGGCTGATGTCTCACAAGATGATGTGTGTAAGAAGTACCACACCAATCCACACGAACATTGCAAATAGGATGAGATTTCTCTCTTTGTAACATAATTTATGCACTGATTGTGTCAATTCAACAGTGACAGGGGGCCGCGTTGATCAAACGTCTGTGACAGATCTTCACAACTGCGAGGGCGCCCCGACGACCTCCCACTATACGACTACTCAGTGTAGCAAGTTTTAAGTTGCAATTTTAAAAAAGACGAAGTCTTTAAACTTCGTAGTTCTAAGTCACGACTTTCTGCCTTGTGTGAAATATCTCGCTTCCTAGTGGTTGAAGAGGATGAAATGATGCTTGTCCAGTCACAACCTACATCAAGGATCCTGAGCGTATTCAACTGTGCACCATATTGTATGGGAGAATTACTGAAGGCTTACACGCGGAGAATCCAAGATTGTTGTGTCTCATGTCAGTGGGACAGCACGGTTTTCGGAGAAGTGATGACAGAAATAACCTGTCCATCTATGCAAATGGGTAAAACTTCAGTAGTGGGAGCGACAGTAACGTCCCTTACAGTTGTAACAGAGCACTGTTTGATCATCGTTGCCTTCTTCTCGGTTGGAGCCCGGTAGAAAACTTGGTATTGATCACATTATCCAGCCTATCTAAGACATTCTGTAGGCAAGAAATGAATGAATTTTGGTGCGCCGCACCGTGCCTTGTCTCTTGCCTGGCCGTGCCTGTTCCTCAGAGCTCATGGTCTGAGTGTTGGAGCGTTCTGAGGAGACCCGGAGATGGGCGCTAAATCGAGTAGAAGCCACTAAGCAATGTCACATTCGCCGCAGGTTACCTAGAGCGAGGTGAAGTAAAAAAAGCTTGGGTTTCAGAGTGGTTGTGACTGACGCATCAATGTTGAACATAGCTCAACACATAGAGCTCTGTTATCACGAAGATAATGAACTTCAGCGGTAACTTGGCAGCGTCCATAGGAGAATTTTATGCAGAAGTCCAGTAGAGCACTGCAGCGGGCGACGGCGATTGTTGCGTATAACGTCAAAGGATTACATCAATTAACAGAACACGCAAAATTCGCGAGATTTCATGTACATGAGCCACATGCATGGGCAATCTTTTTTCTAACTTCTCAAGCGAACTCAATTATTTTCGCCGTGTCATGATAGAGTAATACATCTAGAAATGATCTGCGAAAGCATGAATGTTAATCTCAGTCGATTGTCTTTGAGGATATCTGAGGTTGAGTTGTTGTATGGTGCGAGGTTGACTGGTCTGGAAGCATCGCAAGCTGAAAAAAAGCGCAATACATTCAGTGTAGCAATGAGTCTCTGAATTAGTCCACGTTGGGCAGCATGGCTGCAGAAGCAACCCATAAACAGGAACCACGAGTGCTGCGGAAGCGGCGAAGGGAGACCCCAGAGCGGTGCGTGCCTCGTTTTATCTAACGCCGCTGCAATTTCTTCAATATTATTCAATTTATGGCTTCTTATTTGTCTCGTCCATTTTCGCTTTTGTGACTGCGGATACGATTGACTGAAGATAAACGTGCTGCATGTCAACCGAGTTCCCACATTTCGCCCCCAAACAGAGTATTTAGTATGATTATACATTGCGCACCTGATGTTGAGTCGGCAAGGCTTTGATTAGGCCTCTGCTACATCAAACGAATCGGCTGCAAGCTCGAACCAGTATTCCAATCTAGCACGATCTTCGCCAGATGGTGCATCACTGGAACGGTTTTTGTATAGTAAGCTTAACTTTGCTCAACGTGTTTAGCATTTGCGAAGAGAATTGTCCTGTATAGCGGAGCCGGAGCTGTGACAACGCCTGCTGGAACATGTTACTCACAGTGGGCAAGAAGCTTGCGTGGCGTATGTTGTCTGGCACGTAGGTGTTCTGTACAGTTTGCAAGGCATGTGTCGCGACCCTTCTCCACGAGACAAGTGCTACGGAGTGCTCGGGCAACGTCGGGTCTATGGTTCTTGTAGAAAGTTGTCCTGTCTCGGTTAGGATCTACGTCTCTAATAGGCACTCAAGTTGATGTGCTTTGTTGGCTGCATGGTGCACCTTTCATTTGTGTGCTGCGAAATCAGGCGATTGCAAGTTTGTTTGATGGTGGATGCGTCCCGTATCACATGGCTCACCGTTATCCTGCTCTCCTAGGATTGAACCCTGCAGAACTCTCTAGCCCGGTCTCTGCGCGGGACTTGGTTGTTGTGTGCAGATCTCACGATGATCGCCAGATGCTTATCGAGGCAGCAGCGTCCGCCAAGAAAATCTTAGTTTTTTCCGGGAGTGGACTGTCAGCAACCTCTGGCATGTCCATGTTTAGCACCAGAGGAGGCTTGTACGAGAAGGCTTGCAAGCGATTTAATCTTTCCGACGGCAAACACCTGTTTTCGTGGAAATTCTATTCCCAGCGGCGAGCAGATGTGAGTTCGTTTTTTGTTGACATCCACAAGGAAGCCAGAAAGGCAACTCCTGGATTGGCACAACGAGCTGTAGCTGGCCTCCACAGTCGCAATCGGCTTTTGCGTCATTACACAATGAATGTGGATGGACTTGCGACCCACGTAAGTTGATTCGCCCTTCTCTGAGTGGTCTAGTTGCTGGACGTCGATTGAAACACAGTGCGTTGTCTTGCAGTCGGGAATGAGTGTTTGGCACCATTCGAAGAATAATGACGGTGATGTTGTGGAACTACATGGTAACGTCAAACATTTGGTGTGTCCGTCGTGCGGGCACGTTTATGAAGCCCGCGATGGTGATCTCGCTCTCTTGAAGAAGTGCTTGCCCCGCATCTGTCCAAACTGCCACTCGTCCCAACTTAGGTTTAAAATTATGCTGTATGATGATCACGAATCGGACCATATTACGCCAGAGAATGTGTACGAGCGCTTGGAAGAGGATTGCGAGGTTGCAGATTTAATACTTTGGATCGGAATATCATTTGAACAGGTGGGTGGTGAGACTGCATCCTATTGTCCCTCTTACAACCCGCTTTTTGAGATGCCGTTTGTCAAGAACATGATTTAAAATCGAGTTTACGTTCATTCAGAGCGCGTCAGTTGAATATTTTCGCACGGCTCGCAGCTTTCTTATGAAGTATAATCGACTGGAGTCGGTGAAACAGTTCATCGTCAATCCATGCGAATCAGCATCGTGGAATCTGTTGACAGCGATTGGAAACACGCTCGCCCTGAATGTCATGACGGTGATGATGCCGGCAGACGACGCGATGCAGGCCGTTAATGATGCCGTGGACAGCAACAATGATCCTGACAAGCTGTCTGAAATTGTTAGTGCACTTCGAGGGAGCGAAAGCGGACATAGTGTACTATGCACTGGTACGGCGTCTTCTGACCCCCCACCCCCCCTCTTCTCACACCTGTATTCTCCAACTGTATCTTAGCTCCTGTGTAGGGCAGCTGAGGTGAACTCGCAATCCTGGAAGACATCAAGATGTTTTCATTGACTTTTGACATCTTGCACACAGCATGACAGTGACTTGTAGGGCTCGAGCTGTGGACACGGCAGCATCTGTCGAGCGTCTCTTCAGCGGAACAACTATCAAAAGCTTTAGTTTCTGTTCAGCGTTAGTTTGTTCACTCTTTTAAGCCTGCCCTCATTGTTGGAACATTCTGTGCAGCTGAACACGATTGTAGTGTTGCATCGCTGCCATTGTCTCCAGAGCCTGTGTCCAGAGAGATCACCTGGCCAGTCAAGCGCAGAAGAAACAGCATGCGACGCCCACGGACCAGTTTATCTAGCCTTGTACTCCCTTTATTCGATTTGCCACATTCAGCAATCCCAGTGATCACAACCAACCCTATTGCACACCACCCCGTCCCTCCTGTGGCACAAAATGAGCTTGGCTTCAGAGAAGATTACAATGTTCCGGCTGTCTCACACTCAGGAGTAGATAATACGGCCAAACAGGAGGGTTTTGTGAAGCATGAAGCTGCCACTGCTCCTCAGCAGTCACCAAAATCAGTCTCGGCGAAGCACGAGTTTTCTGGGACAATGCAAACGGTGAATAATGTAAAGGCTCCAAGCGGTGGAGAGCGCAGAGTTGATGGTGTGGACTCTGCAGTCAGGGGCAGCAGCCATAAAGAAGCTCAGGACTCTGTCCAATCCAGCATGAAAGAGCCCAAAGCCGCTGCTGCGGTTTCACATCTATCATCCTTGACGAAGGGGCAGTCTTATGCTAAGAGTGAGACAGAAGTTTCAGTGCTGGATGGTAAGAGGACTTCAGGAACTCAGCCCAGCGTCAACCACGGCCCTCCTAACACGTGTACAGGCCTTCCTTCTTCGACTTTGAAGCAAGCTGAGCCCTTGCCTTTCAAGCGTGAGGAGTTTCTCAACTCTCTGAAATGCATGGGTGGTGATTCAAACAGCGGGGCACAAGCTTTAATCCAAGTCCTGAAAGCTACCCAGGGCCAGGCTACAAGAGAGCCGCTTTCCTTGCTGTCTAAGCTCTCCGCTCACGGAGATATGCACACGCACACCACTTCCCAGCCTCTGCTTACAGACTCCAAAAGCCTTCAATCTGGCGCACTTCACCATCTTGTGAACATCCACTCCCCAAGCGCTGCCCAAAACTCACTGCGATCGTCCTTGCATCACAAGAGGTCTTCCACTAGCTCTGATCCTCAGTCCAGGAGTATTTTTGACAGGGTGGCAGGGCCGAAGAATGCCTGTCAGCAAAGTGCAGCACCGGTGTCTCAAGCCAACCTGCAGGCTGTAGCAAGCAGACTCAGTGCTACACAGAGCAATAAGAGCGGACTAGCTGACCGCCCTGTGTCCTCTCTGGGCCAGCCATCTGCCAGTACAGCAGCTCACATTACCAGCGCAGACAGCATGAGAAACTCAGACAAATTCAGCATCCCTGTGCCGTCCTCCGGCTCCCTGGCAGGGTTTTCCGCCTCCCAAATTTCTGAGAAGCAGTTGATTCAAGCCCTTGCAGCTGTTGACCAAGCTAGGCTTGACCCCGCATCCTTTGGCGCTCCTTCTAAGCCTATACTGCCAGCCCCTGTCGCAACTGAGACCTCATTACCGTTCACCCAGCAGTCCAGCACAGTAAATCCCACCGCATCACCACTGTCCCAGGAAGGGATACAGCAGTTGAATCTGCTTCAGTTGATTAATGCTCAAAGGAACTGCAGCTCAGTACCTCCCAGTCATCCTCAACCCCAGCATGCTGTCAGCGGTGTTGGCGTTGGTACAGCCAACATGCCAGCTGGGGTATACCCTGCTCCCTCCCACCTGCTCGGGGGTCACTTGAACGGTGTCAATCACCCCCATACAGCACAGGACTCCCCAGCCCAGCTGCTGTCTCAGTTGCAGCTCATGATGAAAGGCACTGGTGCGTTAGAGCGCGCCTCTGCTCCCGGTGGTGAAGTTCCCCCATTCCATTCACTCGTGGGTGGCAATCTTGCTGGCCACGCAAAAAGTGCACCAGGTTGTGTGCATGAGCAGCCACACAAGCTGCCACAGCAGCCTGCAAGTTCGTTTCTGCCGGCCCCAAACAAGTCAGCGAGTATGCCTGGGAGTAGCATCCAGGGTTGGGGCGGGGGGGTCAGTAATCACAGCACTATGGCTCCTTTGCTCCCTGCAGGACTGGGTGCCAGGCAGCACCCTCATGTTACTGCAGAGTTGATGTCTCATCTCAATGCAGCACACCAAAGCATGGCACAGGGTGTCAAACATGATCAGAGCGGAAGTAGGTTGGCACCACCTGGGCGAAGTCCTGCTCTGAGCTTGCAGTCCAATCTCTCTGCTCCTCTTCAAGACCCGCAGGTATCCCAGAAACCTGGCGTTTCTCCTGCTGGTGTGCCGGGCCATCTGCCCAATGAGGCAGTGACACAGATGTTTCGTCAGATTTTGGAGACGCAGGGCCATTCGCAGGCCCTGAAAACTAAGCCTGCAGCTGCTGGTATGACTATTCGAGATATGAGGCCCAATCCGCAGGTGATGATGTCCGACATGCACGGATCTGTTGCCGCTCCAGTAAGCCCTCAGGCGCACCAGATGAACCTGCTGAGAAACCAAGCAGTCCACGGCTTTCAGCACCAGCCAGAGGCACAGTACTTCCACAGAAACCAGCAGCAGCAGCACATTCCCGGCCAGCATGAGTTTGAACAACGGACATCTCAGTTACAGCAGCAGCAGCAGAACGCCCTTCTCCATCTGCGGCCAGACCTTCAGTTTCTAGCGAATGCGTCAAGGGAACACCGCCAGGCTGTGGACACTGCTGCCGTCCATGCAAAGAAGGCCGACTCGTATGCCTGGGCTGGGGACAGAAAAAATGACTTGCCGGTAAGGCCTGCGCAGGATATCTCAAACTCTTCCTTACATTCGAAACAAGCGCTGTGCAACATCCTGAGTGCAGCGGCTTGGGCATCAAGCTCTGCTGCACAAGGCCAGAAGAACACACAGCCAATTTCGTATGGTAGTGTTTCTGAGCAAAGTGCTGCTGTCTATAAGCTGCAGCAGCTTCTTGATGGCATGAAGCCGCAGGTTCAACTGGGGGCGTCTCATCCTCATTGCACGTTGGGCACCAACCTTCGTGACATGGAGCAGCTGCATGCCATCGCTTCTAGTCAGCAAAATCTTACGAACAGCGTGAGGGGTGCGCCAGTTGTACAGCAAAGAATGGGAGAGTTGAAGCAGGGGGGAGGACATCTTGTCAGTTCAAGTGCACACAAGCCTGATGTTTCTAACGCAGTTGTGGAGCTGAAGACGGATGTGGAGAAAGCAAACGATGAGGCTCGCAATGGAGAGACGGAAGGTGCTGATGACACATGTGGCGCGTGCAAAGCAAGGCCTTCTAGTGCAGAGTCGCATAACAGCATGCTCACTACTGCTATAGGATAGTGAATGAATGTACAAGGTAGGTGTGTTGCAGCTAGGTAGTACCTGTTGTGGGGTGAGCAGTTTCAGGTGTTGTGGCACAAGGTTCATGGGAGTGACTGAGCTGCTTGTGATTCCTTGGATTGCAATATTTATTCTTGTTATATCACACCAGCAAAGGTTCGCTGCAAGCATGACTTGTCTCGTTGTGAGTACATTGATGATTAGAAGTAGTAGATCATCGTAGATGGTTACTAATACAACGTGCGCCAGTTTCTGTGACACATACCTTTTGAATTGGACATTGTTGAGTAATTATCAATTTACAACATTGGAGAGCTGCAATTGAAAAAGAAATCTACACGGAATAGAACCTTGTATTTTTGGAGCTTAATGGTTGCAACCACACGGAGAAATCTACACGGAATAGAACCTGCAATGGGTAGTCATTTTGATGTGAAATTGAACGTAATAGAGTATGTGCGGTAGCTTTTGCGTGTACACTTGAGACTTGAAATTGTTCGTCATAACAACAAGCCTGCTACGAACCCATGTCCGGTGATGGAGCGGATGTACGATTACAAAGTTCGATATTCTTCATGTGCATTGCCAGATGCGTACAAGAGAAAGTTGGCGCCATTCAAGAAGAACGGACTGTGTACGGAACAGAGTCGACCATTGAAAAGGTTTGACTTGCTCTGAAGGGAATTGCAGCGCCACAACTTTTCATGGTGAACTTCTATTCCAGGTGTTGAGCCCAAGTGGGAATTTAGATTGACATGTACTTGTGAGGTACAAACATTAGGTACAACCAGCTGCCTAGCAATCCCTTGACTACTTCAACGTCCTGAAGATTTCAAGAATGATTTACTCATGGTCTGAATACTCATAGGGAGCCTAGCTGAATTTACCGTCCGCTTTGGTCTTGTTGAACTTAATGGGGACTCTCGAAATGTTATTGATACACGACGTTCATCAAGCAGACAATCAGAGCATATCCCATGAGTGTAGCTATATCTCGAAGGACCCGTAAGTACCTGCACAGCACTGTGTCAGTTCACACCAGGGTGATTGAGTAACAAGCCCTTATCAGAGCATAGACTGCTATTTGTATTCAAGTGCTATTTAGAAGCGGAAGGGTTCCAAGATTTTGGGTTTCAACTTGCCATTGGCTAGCTACACAAATTAGCCTTGCAGACAGTGAGCCCAGCATACATGATTAAGAAGATTGAAGGATGTGATGAGCTGCAATCAGAGTGCTTTCAGAATCACTCAAGCCTGCTTATGAACGCTCAAGCATTGAGGGGTTCTCGAGAAACATTACCCGATTGCACTATTCAAGATAGTTTCTATAGACACTCAAAGTAGAAGCACAGTGACTTACTAATGCTTCCTTGCGGCGATGACAGGTCGTCAGTACAGTTAGCCGTTCCGTGGGCGCAACTGCAGGCTCTGGTCAGACGAAACGCAACCACCGTACAAGCGAAGTATGAACGTGCCAATCTCAAGCGCGATGATCCCAAAGTATTTTCAGACAAAGATTCTTATGTAAGTACCTTCTGTGTAATTATCGCCTCAACGAAGCACTGTGCTCGGGCTTGAATCCAGTTTCTTGCGGTACCATTGTTCTACACACTTACTTTCTCGTCTGATTCACTGATATTACACGTTGCCGCGCTGGATTTGATACACGTTTTAGACCAAAAGAATCCGTGGCTCTATGAGCGTAAATCCGCGTCACGTGGAGTCAGCACAAGCCGCTCCGGTAGGTAATTGTGCCTCCGCACGGCAAATTTCTGTGCAATGTCAAGACAGCTATCATGCACTCACTAGATAGCGGGTCACCCCTAACCCGGGCCTCCATTTGCAACCCTTGCTGTTCGAATCACACTCAACCTTCGCTAGGCTCGAAGGCATCGAAACAAAGGCAGCAAAAAGCCACCGCAAACGAGTTTGAGGTGCGCCAGATTCAGAGAACAGGCGATCAGAGAATGCCGTCAGCAGTCACAGCTGTAACTGGCTGCATACATCAGATTCGTAGAATCACACTCTCCGACCAACATCTATGCAGACCTCAAGTGGCCTGTAAGTTACAGGTGTGAGACGTAGCACGGTTCGCACGTCTACATGCAGGCTAGGAAACAGGTGCGTGGCAGAAACTTCAGGAAGAATGAGCTGCCAGCCGTGAGCACAGGGCAAGCCTTACCACTCATCATGATCACACCTGCAGGCATCGTCTTGCAAGCACAACGCGCTCGTGGTCCCGAGGGCGGCTTGTCGCAGGCGCTGCAAGCAGAGAAGACAAAAACGGTGGCGTCTTGCCGGCATTGCTCTGCATCTGTCTCCGGACAGCGTTTCCGGCTTTCTCTCGTGACAGTGTCATCAGGACGTCCCCTTGCAGGGACAGAGTCACGATAGCACCAGTGGACATCTGCCTGTAAACCACATATTGCCATAACAGATGAAAATGGAGGGTGCTCTCCTGCTCAAAGGAGTGCAACGTCTCTCCATGCTTTGTCTAGGTAGTCACGATCTTTTCCCATGGCCTCAGTCTTGTCAAGCGCAAACTCGAAATTGAATCTGCTATTTACAGCCCCTTTGAAACGCCATGCTCGATAGTTTTTTATTACAGAGTCCAGCATGTTCTTGGTGCCCTTACACCAAGGCACAACCAACTGTGGGCAGCTATTGATGTCAAGCTCGCTCAAATAATGCCCCCATAGTCGCCAAACTAGCAACAACGAGTGAACACAACTACCTCAAGTTTCTGCCTGAGAACATTGTTGCAGGGACATAGTTGTATCATTGTTTTTTCCAAGTTGTGGGTGCAGTAAATAATCGCTTAAATCCCCAGGAAGTTGAAGAGACCTAATACATGGGTTTATCAGACATACACTCTGTAGAGATAGGCTCCTGAAGCCTTTCCCATTCATCATGAAGCAGAGAGTATAAACCCTTACGATGTTCAAGACACAGAGAGTGCACCAGTAGTGTCTGCACTGGGTGAGGAGGCGGCAGCATCAGAGCTACAACAGGTCACTGCTCTGCTCTATTCTACTCTAATCCTTGATCACAGATAAGCTAAAACACACCTGTCATCGACGTGAGGAAGCAAGTAGTCGCCTCGCCTTCTGACGTACTCAATGGCGTTAGCTTCATTAGCATGGAAAGAGGCCAGCGCTGGAATATGGTCCCGCATACGCTGACCCAGCATCAGCAGCACATCTGGCATCTTGTCTACCGCAGGGGTTACTGTGCGCTCAGCTAGATTGGACAAAACGCCCCATCTCTTCCCCCTGCAGAATTGCTACTACAGCCAGGTAAGTATCGAATCCTCTATTGAACCCGAGCTCCTGAAATAGATAACTAATTCCAAGTTGCCACAGCTACAGGTACCCAGAGGTGTAACA
>JAULKQ010016260.1:0-10633 GCA_032356285.1 Smithsoniella earleae | reverse complement strand
GGAGCTCGGGGTTCGCTCGTTCTCGGGGCGGTCGGTCTCGCGATCGGGGCGGAGGGCGTGGGGATTCGGTTCCGGAGCCCCTAGGGTAGCGGGTCCACCACAGGCGCTCAGGTCCTCCTCCGCCGTCGCCTGCTCCGGAGTACGACTCGGTGCCGTACGCGACGCAGGAAAGGGCTCCGGAACCGAATCCCCACGCCCTCCGCCCCTCTACGTGGGACGCTCCTCTCGTCCGCACGTCTTCGCTCGATCTCGGCGGCGAGGGAACCTCATTGCGCTTCCTCCCTCCTCGCGTGTTGGGCGAATGCTCGGTCCCAGCCGCCTGCATCGCCGCGCCAATCGGTCCCAACGTCCGCGAAGTGCGCCGTGCGGATCGAACCCCGCGAGCGGGTCACCGGTGTATTCACGAGCAAGAGGTCGAAGTCCCGAAAACCGTAGCGCACGTGGAGAACGTCGCAGAGCCTCGTTGCGGACGAGGCCCAAGCCCAGCGCCGTTTGGAATCGTGATAGCCGCGCCCCTTCACGAAGAGGATGGGGTCCTGCTTCGGCAGACGGAACAGCCGTTCCAGCAGCATTCGAGTTCTCTCTTTCGGAGCGGCGATGTGATCGGCGAAGCTGGAGATTACTGCGCCGTTCTCCCGAGGAAACTCGTGGAAAAGTTGAATGCCGTAGTGCTCGTTCCGAACGGTGATGGCTCTGTCGTCCCGTCGAAGGAGTGCGAGGCGTCGTTCGTCGTAGAGCTTTTCGACATCGGGGTCCTCCAGAAAAGCGAGCGTCGCGGTGAGCGGCAGAATCCACCAATCGAAGGGATAGGCCTCAGTGACACCGAAGTGCCGACGAATGTGGTGGGCCGATCGGCACGTCGTGCCCAGGGAGATGATGTGCCGGTAGCTCCTCGGCCGGCTTGCCGGGGGAGTCGTGCGCCCCAGGTTCCCGAACGCCATGGAGGTCGAACGCCCTACCAGCTCCGCACCAATCGGACCGGGAGCTCGAGTGTGCCCGGGGCGTCTGCGACCAACACTCCGCCGGGTCCCCCGTTGAAGTCGACGGCCCATACTTCACCCGGATTGGCGAGGCTTGCGGTCGACGTCCACATGAACGAGCCGCCCGTCGGACCGAACCGCGGGTCGAGACACGGACCGCTGCCCCCCGCGCAGCTCCCCCGCGTCAGATCGGCGATTCCCTGGAGCTCTGCGACGGTGGGGAGGCGCCAGTCGCAGTACCCGGCGAAGCCACCGATGACGCCCGACGGCGGATCGGTGCCGTTCTCACCGCAGAGGCTCATGAAGGCGAGGAACGAAGTGTACGCCGGGCCGTTGTTCGGCAGAGTGTCACAGGAGCCATCGGCCGGGGCCACGTCCGCGCACGATGCAAAGGTGTTGTCGACGCCGTTGAAGCCGTCGGCCGTCTTGATCTCCCACATGAGGCCGGTGTGGAAGTCCGTGATCGTTCCATCGAGGTTGTCGACCCACCGCGTTTCGTCTTCGCAGTTGCTGGTCTGCTTGAATCCCTGAGAGGCTTTGTCCCAGCTGAAGCGAACGGTGCCGTCGCACACTTCGGTTTCCGAGAGATCCCCCTTCGTCGCGACGACGCCGGTGCAGGTGAGCTCCGCGGCACCCGGCGTGAACTCCGAGCTGTTCGAAAGCAGGCACTTCGATGCGATCGGGGAGGGGAGCGGTCCCCCACCACCGAGCGGGCCCGCGACCTCGGCCCATTCCACCGTCGCGCTGAACGGAAAGCTCGTGAGACCGAAGACCTCGACGCCCGACTGCGTAAGGAGCGTGCTGCCCCCCATCGTGTCCGTGACCAGCACCTGCACGACCACCGGTGCTTCGCTACCCGCCTCGCGCGCCCAGTTGGTGACGCCGGAGAAACCCGTCCGGAGAGGGATGTCCGGATCCCCGCCCTTCACGTCCGATCGGTCGGAGCAGCACGGAACCGACATGATCTTCTCGCCGTTGACCAACACGTCGAAGGGCTGAATGAGCTCGGCGCCGGGTGTCGTGGTGTAGACCCAGCCCTGGACGTTTGCGATCTGCGACGCGAAGCCGCTCGGCGATTCCAGCACGCCAAGGATCTCGCTCGATGCCGGTGTCGCAGCCGACGCGAGGAGGAAAATCGCGAGACAGAGCGTGACTCGGACGGGTTCGTGGAAGCTCGGTCGCACGTTCGCCCCCCTACCGCGACTCGAGTCCGCGCTGGCCGCGGCGAGACCCGCGATCCCGTATTCGAATCTCATGACGGGTTCCCTTTCCGATGTCCACAGTGGTCTACGACGAGTAGCGAGCGAACCCCCTCACACTTCGACGGCAATGTATAGGCGGCCATGCGCCATCGGCCGCCCCGGCTCCCGACCGGACGTGCTCGCGGGCGTTGGCCTCAGGCGCGGGAGCGCACTCGCGCTTGCCACGTGGTGTCCGGAAACGTCGCGCAGATCGCGGCGGCTGCCGCTATCGGGCCTCCGACGAGTCGAAGTTGAGTGCGTACGCCTTCCGCCCCGAGCGCTTCCAGGTTTCGACCCCGGAGGCGATGACGTCCGAGTCCCGACACGACCGCCGGCAGGCCTTCCGCAGCAGGCGGAGACCGTGGCGGTACTCATCCGAGTCCACCGGGTTGCCCTGACAGAGAGCCAATCCGAGATCTCGCTTTACGTCTCCGCCTCGGTAGTCGTAGGGCGACAGCAGTTCGATCGCACGCTTCCATCGACTCAGGCGGGTGGCGAGTTGGCCCGCTCGCAGGACGTCGTCCACGTCCTCTGGCGCCCACGAAAGCGTCCACTCCAACTCCTCCAGCTCCTGGCTCGCGCTCGCCGCTTCGGGGAGGTCCTCGCGCAGCGATGCCCACGCGGCTTCGAACAGCGTCCACACCTGGATCTCGGCGTGACGCCCGATGGCCGCCCGGGGAACGGCCGAATCGAACGTGGATTCGATGCCCGGCACGCGCGCGTCGTCGATGCGGGCCCAGCACTTCACCGGGTAGAAGGAGGTGTCGCTCAGATCCACGGGGAGGTGTTCGCATTCGAGGTCGAGATGAGTTCCCAGCAACGCGATCAGATTGCGCTTCTGGTCTTGCGTCGTGACGATCGCACGCAGCCCGCAGAGGTCGCGCTGCTCACGGACGGGACTCTTGGCCTCGCCTCGCTGAAGCCGCTTGGCCACCGCCCCCACCGACAACGTCCACGGACGCATCATCGGAGCGTCCAGCCAGTCCCGCGCCGCATCAGACGAGATCTTCTCGATCGTATCCGCGAGCCAGGCGTACTCGCGCCGCACCCCCGAGAAGCCCTCGACGTCTTCACGCAGCGCCAGATCGCCGTGGCGAATCGATCCACGGCGGTAACGAGAGGGGAGGCGGCCCGTCGTCTTCTCGACGAGGACATTCTCAGCCTCTTCGACGGTGGGGTTCGTCGCCTGGTACTCACACGCCAGCTGCGCGAGGACCCCGTCGAGTTGACGAACGTTCCCCGGCCAACTGTACGTCCAAAGAAAATCGACGACTTCTCGCGACAGATCGCCGCGCGAGCTCCATTTCCGCCAGAGACGACGCACGTGCCATTCGAAGTTCAGTCGGTCGTCACCCAGGTTGGGGGTTGGGATCGAGAGGTACGAAAGACGATAGAACAGGTCGGACCGAAAGGTCCCTTTCTCCATCATCGCCTGGACGTCCCGACTCGTCGCCGCGATGACACGAACGTCGACCGGAATGAAATCGTTTCCGCCGACCCGCCGGATGACGTGCTCCTGCAGTGCCCGGAGCAACTTCACCTGCATTTCGGGGGACGTGTCACCGATCTCGTCGAGGAAGAGCGTTCCGCCGTGGGCGGCCTCGATCAACCCCGTCCGCGTGCGGGTGGCCCCGGTGAACGCACCTTCTTGATGACCGAAGAGCTCGCTCTCCAGCATGGACGGCGAGAACTCGGCACAGTTCACCGAGACGAACGGGCCGATCTTGCGATACTCGTACAGCGCCTTCGCCACCAACTCTTTGCCCGTGCCAGATGCGCCGAGAATCAATACCGGAAGACGCCACGGAGCGAAGAGTAGGATGCGTCGCCGCACGAGGTCCGCGCCAGCCGACGTCCCGGGGTAGGCGCGGCGCACGAACGGCATGTCGGGATCCTCGCACGAGTTCGCCGTCAATTTCTCCAACCCTTCGAAGACTCCCGCGGAGACGCCGAGGAAGTAGGCCTGACGAGAGTCCTTCGCCGACAGATTCAGGAGGGGCTCGATGCCTTGGGTAAACCTGCCGTCACCCGTGTAGATGACGTGAACCGCGGCGTCCGAGATGTTCCGAAAGACCCGCGCAAGGTGATAGGACCGAGACTGAGTTCCGAGATGCTTGATGTGGGCGCAGCCGCTCGCCTTGTTCATGGCCTCAACGAACGTGTCGAGATCCGCGTTCCGGAACGCGTGGACCGTAGGGCCGTAGGGTGTCGCGTCTTGAAAGCGGCGGAGGCTTGCGTGGTCGAGATCGACCTCCAGCCACTCCGGCGTCTTCCGGTTCTCGGGGTCGAATCGCGCGAGTTTCATGATCGTCGGGGTCCCTTGGGTTTCGAGTTGGGGGTTCGAGAACGGGAAGAGAAGAACAACGAGGAACGATCGCAGCGACACTCCGCCAATCGGCCGGGTGGGTCAACTAAAAACGTCACGCTCGGTGTCACCAATCTGGCTTTCGTCCCACTCCTTGGTCGCACCGGGCAGCGTTGAGATTTCGCGAAATCCGCGTTGAGTTTCGGTGCGCGGTACTCTTGCGGTCGCGGCAGCGAAGTCGGCAGCTCGACGGCGGTGTCGTCGGCCGGAATAAGGTCCCGCCATGAGATCTCTCGCCGCGGTAGTGCTCGTTTTTGGATTGACGACTTGTATCGCCGAGGCGCAGACCAGGCCCGGCTGTCCCGGGGCGCGGTTGGCGGGCGGGGCCCCGACGAGTGGCGCCGCACTGGCGGCGTGTCGGGGGAATGCGACCGGGGATCCCATTCGGGTCCTCCTGTTCACGAAGACGGTCTCGTTCCGACACGATTCCATTCCGGAGGCGGTCGCGCGGATGACCTCGTTGCCGGCCACGGAAGGAATCCACGTCGAGGCGACCGAGGATGCCGGGGCGTTTCGAGACGAGAATCTTCGGCGGTTCGACGTCGTCCTGTGGGTCAACACGACGGGCGACGTGTTGAATGACGCGCAGCAGGCTGCGATGGAGCGGTTCATCCGGTCGGGCAAGGGGTTCGTCGGCGTGCACTCCGCCGCCGACACCGAGTACGGATGGCCGTGGTACGGCCGGCTTCTCGGCGCGTACTTCGTGAATCACCCCTTGTTGCCCGTCGAAGTCGAGGTCACGAACGAGGATCCCTCGCACGGATCGACGAAACACCTGCCGCCGACGTTTCTTTTCACCGATGAGATCTACAACTTCGATCGCAATCCGCGCCTCGACCATCACATCCTTCTCACGGTCGACGAGGAGGGGTTCATCTACCCCAACACCGACGGTGGTCCGTCCATGGGCGACGATCATCCGGTCGCTTGGTACAAGCAGTTCGACGGCGGTCGTTCCTGGTACACGAACCTCGGCCATCGCAAGGAAACGTGGGCCGACCCGGCGTTTCGCCGGCACCTCCTCGAGGGCATCCGCTGGGCGGCGAGCGAGAGCCGGTGGAATCGAATCGTCGTGACGACGACGCCCCGAAACCCCCTCGCGTTGGAGGTCGCCGCGGACGGTCGTGTCTTCTACGTAGAGCGCGACGGCGAGCTGCGCATCTGGGATCCCGCAACCGGACGAGCGGACCTGGCCGCGCGGCTCGAGGTGTCCAACGTCGGGGAGAACGGGCTCCTCGGGATCGCGCTCGCCCCCGATTTCGAAACGAGCGCGACCGTCTATCTCTATTACTCCGCGCCGGACCCCGAGGGGACGGAGCCGTACACGGCCGACAACGTCGGCGAGAACCGACTGGCGCGATTCCGCATGGTCGACCGCTCGACGCTCGACCTGGCTTCGGAAGAGATTCTGCTCCGCGTCCCGAGCGCCCGCGTTCAGCACGAGGGCGGCGATCTCCACTTCGGACCCGACGGCACGCTGTACCTCTCGCTCGGCGACAACACCGACCCCTTCGGCGACGCCGGGTTGTTCTCTCCGCGCGACAAACGCGAGGGCCGGACGGTCTACGATGCGGATCGAACGGCCGGGAACCCGTTCGATCTCCGAGGATCGATCTTGCGGTTGAACGCCGACGGGACTCCCGCGGCCGGGAATCTCTACCCGGCCGACGGAAGCGAAGGTCATCCCGAGATCTTCGTGAAGGGTACACGAAACCCCTTTCGCATCGCCGTCGACCCGGCGACCGGCCGTCTCTTCTGGGGCGACGTCGGTCCCGACGCACCCGTCGAGGGAGTGCAGGGACCCCGCGGCTACGACGAGATCAACTTTGCCGACACCCCCGGCGTCTACGGGTGGCCCTTCTGCATCGGCTTCAATCTGCCCTACCGGGACATCGACTTCGAAACGGGTGAAGTCGGGGACCCGTTCTCGTGCGACGGCTATCGGCCCGCGTTGCTCGCCTACGACTACATCACGGTCGACTACCTCGCGCTCGGGCGCGCGTTCCGCGCAACCGACGAGAAGGTCACCGGGCGAACCGCTCTGGCCGGTGTGGTCTACCGGCCGCCGGGCCGGGCGCCGTTCGCGTTGCCTTCGGAGCTGGAGGGCCGTCTCCTGATGGCGGAGTGGACGCGCGACCTTCTGGTCTCGGTCGAGGTGAGCCCCGCAGGTGAACTCGGCGCCGTCGAGCGCCTCCTCCCGTGGGAGTCTTTCACGCAACCGATGGACCTCGACCTCGGCCCGGACGGCGCTCTTTACGTTCTCGAGTTCGGCAGCGGTTTCGGCGGCACGAACTCCGACGCGCGCCTCTCGCGAATCGAGTACGCGGAATCGGGCGACCTTTCACCCGTCGCCTTCATCGACGCGACCACCCAAGTGTTCGCTTCAGACCGCGTCGTCGTCCAGCTGTCGGGCACACGCTCGTTCGCACCCAACGACGAGATCACGGACTGGTCCTGGGACTTCGATGCCGACGGCACGGCCGACGCGCGCGGAGCCGAGGTCGAGCACACGTTCGAAGGCGAGGGAATCTACACCGTCGCGCTGACCGTCACGTCGACTTCGCGCCGAAAGAGCTTCCCCGCGACGCACGACGTCTTCGTCGGAACCGGCCCGCCCACGCCGACCATTCATCGGCCCGCCGAAGGCTCGACGCTGCGCGACGGCGTCGAGGTCCAGCTCGAAGGATCCGCCGTCGACTACGACGGTGCCCCGCTCGCGTGCGAACAGCTCGTCTGGGAAGTGCGCCTCGGTCACAACTCCCACTCCCATCCCGCGAGCGAGATCCGTTCCCTCTGCGAGGCCCGCTTCACGCCATCCCTCCAGGGCCACGGCCCCGGCCGCGACCTCTTCTACGTCCTCGAGCTCTCGGCGACCGACCCGACTTCGGGTCTCCGCGCCGCCACCACCCAGATCCTCCCCCTCGTGTCCGGAAACCCGCCCAGCGTTCTCATGCTGCCTCTCTGTCGCAATGGTTCAGGATTCCGCCGACTCGCTCGCGGCGCCGGATCGGCCCAACGACCGCCGAATGTCAGCGGCGTCCCGGAGCGGCGAATCCGAATGCGAGGGCCATTCCCGAGAGGAACCCGGCAAGAGTCGTCGATCTCCGAGGTCGCATGGTTCATTCCCCGCCACGACACCACACACGACACCACAGAGGATTCCCGGGAAATAACGTGAGGCTCCGGGCCTGGCGCAGGGCCTATAGAGCGAGAGCCGTAGACGACGGCGGCGAGCCGGTGGTACGACGACGTTCGTGTACCGGGAGGCACCCGTTTCCCACGTGCCCCGACCCAGGAGATCCCAATGCGCCGGCTGCAACTCCCCGCGATCCTTCTCATGGCCATCGCCACCGCTTTGCCCTACCCCGCGGCCGCACACGGAGCGCTGACGAAGGACCAGCAACGCTGCGTCGTCACCCTCAACAAGAGCCTCGCCAAGGTCTCGAAGATGGTCGGCAAGGAGATCGGGGGCTGCCTGAAGGACTTCCAGAAGGAGAAGAACGGCGTGACCGACATCCCGGCCTGCGTGGCCGCGGATCGCAAGGGGAAGGTGCTCAAGGCGACGAACAAGACCACCGACCTCGAGGCGAAGCGCTGCGTCGGGAACGACAAGAACGGTGATCCGAAGCTGCCCGGTGTCTTTGCGACCGATGGCGCGAACGTCAACCAGGCGGCGGTCGATAAGGAGGCGGCAGTGCTCGCGGCGCTCTTCGGGAGCGATCCGAACGCGACGGTGATCACGGCGGCGGCCGACAAGCACGCGGCCAAGTGCCAGGAAACCGTCTCCAAGGACGCGACGAAGTGCCAAGACACGCTGCTCAAGGAGTTCAACAAGTGCAAGAAGAACGCCCTCAAGGTCGGCAAGGACCCGTTCCCCGCCGGGGCGATGCTCGCTGGGGAGATGGTCCAGTGCATCTTCGACGATCCGAAGGGCAAGATCGCAAAGAAGTGTGACGGAACCGCTCCGGTCGACAAGATCCGCAAGCGGCTTCAGCGCACGTGTGTCGGGAAGGGAGTCGACCTCGGCGCCGCCTTCCCGCACTGCGGGTGCGGCGCATCGGATGTCGAGTGCGTCCACGCCTGCATCGAGACGCAGGTGGAATGCGCCACCTGTCAGGCGATCAATGCCGCAGACGCGCTGACCGCGGATTGCGATCTGCTGGACAACGGCGTCGCGGACCTCAGCTGCGCGAGCGTGCCGACACCCGACTTCTACGTGGACGGGGACCCGGTCGACGGGATCGGCACGCTCGCCGATCCCCTCACCGTCGCCCAGGCAACGAACCCGGGCGGCCCGACTCAGCCTGGAGATTCGTTGGTCCTGTTGAGCAGTGCCGGCCCCGTCGACACCCAGACGGGCTTCGGAGGGTCCTTCACGCTGCAGGCCAACCAGGGGCTCGTCGGGCAGGGCGCCCCTGTGATGTTCAACGGGAACGCTGCCCATGTGCTCACCCTCGCCGATTCGAACACGGTCTCCCGAATCACGATCGATGGCACCGCCGGCGGGGCGAACGGGATCGCGTCGAGCGGCGGAAGTGGCGGGACGCTGTCCAACGTGACCGTGCGGAACGTCGCAGGCATCGGCATCGAACTGGTCGGCACGGGCGGTAGCTTCGGGATGACGGCAATGGACGTTCGCGACACCGGAGGCGCGGCCCTGCGCATCTCCGGAGGAACGGCGTCCGTCGACTACGCCGGAGCCCTGGCCCAGGACGGGCCCGGCTCGCTCCTCGTGGTCGACGGTGGACACACGGGAGCGGTCGATTTCACCGGCGCCACTCTCTCGGCGACCGACGGCGACGGCTTGCAGTTCGACGACGCCGACGGAACCTACGACTTCCCGGGAGAAACGGAGTTGAACGGCGGCGATGCCGGCATCGACATCGTCGGCGGATCGGCCGGGACGTTCACGTTCGGCGACACCACGACCATCACCAACCCGACCGGGGCCGCCTTCAACGTCGTGGATCTCGCGGCCGGAGGAACGATCGACTACGACGGCAGCCTCCAGAACGACAATAATGTGTTCCTCAGCATCGATACCACCGCAGCCGGCTCGCAGATCAACTTCAACACGAACGGCGGGAACTCTCTCACGTCGACGGACAATTCCTTCGGGGCCATCTTCATCTTCGACGCCGACGGCGACATCACGATCACGACACCGACCACGATCACGCGCCCGGCGTTCTCGGCTCTCTTCACCACCGACGGCGATGGCACCTGGTCGTTCGACGACATGACGATCACCGATCAGTCCGGGCTCAATGGCGCAATCGGCGTATTCGGAAACGCCGGGACCGTGAATTTCACCAACCTCGACATCACGACGGACTCGGCGGGAACGGGCAATGCGGTGACCGGATTCCTCGCCGGCGGGAACAACGAGATCAACGTCTTCGGGACTGACAACGACATCTCCGCAGACGGGGGAGGTGCACTCGTGTTGATCAACATTGCTTCGATCAACATGACGTTCGACGACATCACTTCGACGAACAATCTCAGTTCCCAGATCGGCTTTGCCGGAGACGACGGAATCGACCTCCTGAACGTCGACACTGGCACCCTCGACGTGACCGGGACGACGCGTGTCGAGAATGCCGGCGGCGTTGCGATTTCCGTGGAGGACACGGGCGCGACGGTGACCTTCGCGACCGTGGACCTGGACGGCATCGGCCAGGACGGGATCAGCTCCGGCGTCGCCTTCGACAATCCCGGAGTGATCAACGTCAATGGCGGGACCGTCAACGACACCGGCTTCGATGGAGCTCGCATTGGCAGTACGTTCGGGAGCGGCGTCCTCGGCGGGTTCAACCTCAACGACACGACGTTCACGAACATCGGCGACGATGTGGTGTCGGCGGCGAACAGCACGTTGAGTGGCACGGGCAATGTTGCCGCGCCGTTCTCCTGCGCGAACGGCGGGGGCAACGTCGGGGAGATCTTCTTCAACCTCGGTATCGACAGCTGCGGTCAATAGAAGCCGGGAGAGGCTGTCCCCGGGCAGGGCTCCAAATCCAATCCCTCGTCACCGACGACGGCCG
>JAULKQ010016249.1:0-10634 GCA_032356285.1 Smithsoniella earleae | reverse complement strand
GTGGCCGCAACATATTGTTGCATTTCTCGTAGCCAATTGGTTGGAGATGATAGCTCTGGACTGATGTACTCGGATTCTAGAGCAACAGCGTACGCTTGCTCCATCTTCCGTTGAATCGCAGGGTCCGACTGATCCATGAAACGGAAGTTTATTTGGCCCGGAGCACCTGTGAATCAAGATTACCCTTCATGTCGAATTGTTACGTTTACGGGGCAACGCGACTGGCAGAGCTCTTGGAGCCGTAGGAATGTTTGAGGAGCCGGCGGTAAGCACCTGAAGCCTTCAGAAATTCTTCATTTCTGTCAAAGAAGGCCTTGAAGTAATGGTCGTCTGGAGCCAAGTTTCCGAGCGGCAATCCTTCGCCAAGCTGGGAAATGCCAACTGCCCCCACCACTGCGATTGTAACTCCAACAACAAGTATGACGGTTTTACCGACCGGATGGAGGGTGACGGGGAGCAGGTATTTCTCCAAGAACTTGTGCAGGATGGAGTTCTCACCAGCTGACAGAAGACCAGCGGGCTTGGGGGCGTCTGGGTCAATTTTCGTGGCGCTCTTGAAGCAGCAGCAGCAGTCCAGGCGATTGTTCAGCACACGACGCTCATTCAGGACGTAAAAACCCAGGAATAAGCTCAGCTGCAGAAACCAGTCTGTTGCAATGCAGATAGCAGCAGACCAGCAGAACCTGCACCATGGGAGTGTATATTCTAGGTCTGTAATATTCACAACACAGCGGGTTTATATTGCCATGCGATTGCAATGCGTACCATCTAACAGCAGGTATCACTGTAAGAGAACCGAATAGAAAAGCGACAATGTTTGTGACTGATGTTACTGTTATGGACATCCCGCCCAGGTTGAGTGCCTTCCGGAATTTCTCTGGGAGAGGCATGCCCGGTTCCTTCTTCTCTACTTCATCCACGCTTGATACTAGAACAAAAATGTCGTCTACACCAATGCCCATGAGAATGAACGGTAGTACCTGCGTTGGCGACGGGTGGGTGAACGACAATCGCGGTTGTAACGAGGTACTTGATAAGAAAACCGAGATGGTATTGCACCTGGGTGAGGGATGTGAAAGGAACGGTTAGAATGAATGAAAGGCCAAAACCAGCTGCGATGGACAGTCCAACTGTTCCGAGCCCCATGAACGCCAAGCCGATACGGTTGTGTACGCGATGCGGGAGGAACATTACTATAAGGACGAACGTTGCAATAACAATGAAGGCGATTGCAATCAGCGGGATGTCTCCAGAAATCGACTCTTCAATGGCGAAGTCAACGGAGTTGGGTGCAGCAAAAAAGTACTGTAAAGTTGATAGCTGCGGCTGGTTGTCACCCCCATCTTTGAGAATATTTTCAACGTCTCGACTCCAATCTTCTCTCAAGCCCTCGCTTATGTCCGGGTTTACAGGCCCACTCTGCATGTCACTCCATGTTTACCAGGACCCAGGCAACGACACTCCGGCACAGGTACTGCTCGAGTGTGCGTACCCATCTGACGAGTTGAGCTTCGGTTATCACGTTATTTGTGTAAACTGCGCCTGAGAATATGCCCTCGCGTGATACAATTCCGCCATCCGGGTACGTATCGTTCGAGATTGCGATTCGAACTGCTTCTTCTCCTTGGGCAGCAATTCGTTCGAACACAGCTAAGTCGTCTTCGAAGAAACGGAATATGCCGTTAGATCGACACAGTCCAGCTGCACTCCTCCAGCAAATACCGTCCCCCCAGGTATTCTCTCGACCGTCTCCACTTGTTGATACTGCAGCCATGGAATTATATACGGAGAACATTTCCCGGATTCCATCGATAGTGATGACATTTCCATCATTCGGCTCGGTGAAAATCAAATTCATGGCGAAGTCGGTTCGTCCCAGCCTTGGGACGAGATAGTCTTCTTCCACAAGCCATCGCGAATCTTGTGGTACCCTGAATGCCACGAAACCATGGTTGGATAATATTATTGATTGTACATAAATCAGTTTTTACAACATTGCAGCATACGTTGGTGTCCCAGGTGTTGTAGAGTCCCTTTCCAACGGATGGCTTCAAACAACCCGCAGTGTTAGCTGAGACGATATTGAATGTTACATTTTGTCTCATTAAGATGCAAAACTCGACAGTGCTTCGCGAACACGGGAAGCTGCTTCAGCACTGCTTTGGACGATAAGTTTATAAGTTAACTACCGTCAAGCAGAGTAATGCTGCGCAGTTAATGGATAGTATTAAAGCATACGAACTTCTATACCAACATAGTTAATAGTTTAATTATGTGTCAAGGCTCCGTAAATACAGATTCATGGGTCGTCTCCCCGCTCCAACTGGGTATGGACGCGTTACCAAATCATGTCACTTGAAGCTCACTGAATTGCGTTTTAACTGAGACATGATGAGACAGGGGCACACCAGAGCTTGTCGGACTGTGTCTCTGTTCTCTCGGTGATGAGCGCCATGCCACTTGACAGGCCGATACCAATGATTCCAGCCATCGCCATGACCAGAACGGGTCTCTTTGCCACCTACACAGCCCCGCGAGTTCAATTTCAAACTTCCTGAAGACACTGTAATAGCATAATATTGCAGTTCATCTTCGAAATCACCCGATTCATCAGTCATGTACAGAATGCGCTGGGACAAACAAGTTGTGGAAAATACAAATGCTCGACACCGCACCATTTCACCCCACAACCCCAGCCCATAATTGACATTACGATCAACAGCACCTAGTATCGAGACATATTTGTCCCATTTCGACGAGTTCGTCATATTGGCGAGGAATAAGGCTAAATGCCAGCTGTTGATACTGAGACTAATACAAGTACCGTGAAAGAGACGATTAAAATCTCCGACGTTATCGCAATGTCTAAATTATGGGCTATATATGAAATATATGCACATCCACTCCTAGCCTTCCCGGCTTGGTTAAGTTCGTGCCAGTTGGGCTCGCTTGAATTCAGCAGTACTGGGTGTCATTGTTCGACATGGATGACATGTCACCTGACAGCTAGTGCGCGTCGTACATGGTGGGACACGGGGCACGTGAAAGCCCAACAATTCAAAAACGGGTTTGCCCAAGAGAACAAGATAATATGACAGAAACACGTCAATGTAACTCACTACGTTTTCAGAAGTGTGGGCTGCAAAGTCAGCAAGCAACGCTATACAAGCGGGTAAAAAGTATGTCTTAGGTACCAGATGACACATCAACCCAAACGAAGTCAGCAGACAGTCGGTTACAACCCGCCAATAACTTCGGTGACCAAAAAGTCCATTTACACGGACATTCCATTCCCTTGCAATCCAGGAGTTGACAGCGACGCTGAAACATGACACTACGAATCTTGCGTCAATTTTGAACGGAATGAAATCGATGGCTGTGTTGTATGTTTGATTACTTTTCCTGCCCGGTGTGTCAGACCAAGCCTGTAGTAATAGGCACTATGTAGTTTGACCCAGATGCTTGAGATTTGCGTCAAATTTGACGGGCTCACTGCCTATACATGTGTGTGGTGTTCCATATCTTTTTCATCATCTACATGTAGCATGTATGCTCCGGCCGTGTTCCTCTTCATCTTTTTCCACATTGTGAGGTATAATCTCAGGACACGAGTCTCGTGGATTCCTGAAGTATCCCATTCTGTTAGTTCCCTATTGTTAACAATTCAGATCAGGACTGTGGTGGAATATTCGTCTTCAACTGGTGCACCACCATGAGTGGGTTGACCACCACTGTGAAGTTCTCAGGAAAACTGAACGCGTGTCGAATCGTGATATATCGCAGCCATGCCACAACATGCCCCACATCGAAGCCAGCGTATCGCGATATATCGCATTGTCACCCCTCAAATTAAAAAACACGAGCGAAGCCTCCCTGCGTGTGCATGTTCTTTCCGCTTTCAGCACAACAGAGCTACATTAGCGGTGATTTTGCATTTGTCCTAAGACATAGAAAGAGTATTCACATTCATTTTCGGAAACATGTAAATCCGCTCATTGCGCGAGGCTACGCAGGCTTGCAACAGTTGTCAGATGATGGCATGCATGAAGAATTTTCGTCACAAGCCTTGTCACTCTATGAAGGTGATGCATCATCCCATAGTATCGCGATACTTAAGTACTCACTACGTATTCTGTGCTAGCGATGAGGAATGAATACATTGGCTTCTTATGGTATTCATGTGAAGCTCCGCTGTCAAACTGTCAGCGCGTCCCAGACTGTCTTCACACCGCAACTGTCAGTCTAAAATATCGCTGTATTCCATGCAGAATTACACCGTACAAAATTGAAAGGATTATGGCTCAGCGTGTGGACACTCATATCAGGTACAATGACATTGTCGAACAGAGGGGCTGGTTGAACAAGTGAGCGAAGACTGTTTCAGAGCCGGCGCGAATTTTATCGTAGTTATCCAAAACATTGGTTGAATTTGCATCTTGAATTATGTAAATCACGCTCGTAATGGTGGTGTGGATTGATTGTGAATGGATGAATTCCATTTGAGATGACGTCTGAACATGTACACAGGCACTCTCTTGATTATTAGGTCCAATTCTTGTACGGATTCATTCAACAGATCCATTTAGTTTTTAAAAACGATTTACGCTTGTTTGCCGATCCAAAAATAGCGCACTGTTGCTTATTTAATCTCGTTCAGGTACTGGTGTCGGTGCGAGTCCAGACGTTGGAAAAATGGCTTCAACGGAGAAAAGTAGTTTTCTTCATCAAACGTAATCCCATTTCACCTACTGTATTGTGCCTTGAACTCACCAGGAGATAAACGAGCCTTATTCAAGAGGAAAGAGCACAAGAAGGCAGGGAACACCCGTTAAAGAGCGTGTATCGTACGTAACAAGGCAACTTGTCAACAAGTAGCGCCCAAGGAACGTATTTCTGCTGTTAACTACACAGATAGTGGGTTATCGATTACACAAGCGACCAGCCATGTCGATGTCAGGTCCTTGCACACCGAAACCTTCGCGCGTGGTAAACAAGCGTCTCAGACCGCAGGAAATGAATGATTCTTACCAACTCAGTAGGTGGCATACATCCAATCGCGAGCAATCAACTGTGGAAGCGAACTGTTCGAGTACACGTGCTCGTACGAGGGCAGCTGCTAAAAGATGTACGCTTCAGCAAGAGGTAGACAGCGGAGGCCAGAAGTTCACTATCATGTAGCTACTACAGGTTGGCGTGCTTCAACGTTGTAAGCAATGCTGAGACATCGTGCAAAGCGTGTTCAACCAGCCCCATACCGACCATTTAATCATGGGATCTGTACGTTGGCTGTAGTCCAATTCACTACGCCTCCGTACACCTATAAGAAATTTCTTCATGGCTTTTGCTTTAAGCATGAGTGTGTACATCGCGGTTCAAATTGATGCGTTGAAAAAGGCTTTGTTCGATAATGTCACCGTACCCGACATGACACGACTGCTGGTTGGTCCAGAATTGCATATTTGTGAGCCCTTCATCGCATAATCGAACCCTTTGGCTAGTTGAATCGACATGGGAGCTCGGTCTACTGAAAAATAAATTCGGTACAGGCAATACAACACTTGAAGCCATCCAGTGCTTCCTGGCATGCACCGTTTTGTCATTGCTTGCACGTGACTCTCGTACGACGCGTATATTCCGTCAGGTGACACACTCGGTGACACCTGTATTGATCAATTTCCTTCTCTTGAGCGAGGTGAACAAGTGTCTATCGCAGCAAGTAACCGTACCCATCGTGAAAGAAAGTAGTTTTCAATCACTTTTGATAAAACAACCCGGGATGTGGCCTGAAGTTGCGTTGATTTTCATGCTGAGAATTGCATGCATACCAAGCACTTTGAGCAGAATCTGATTTGCAATCGCGAAGGACAGCGAATATCAAAGCACATGCTTAGCACAATGACATATGTTTGCCAAGAACTCCATGTGCCTCGATGGGTTCACATTTCACCGTGATGCGCGTGACTGAAGCTTGTCTCCCTACGGGTCGTTCAAGCATGTGGGCGGCTTCTACGGAGGCGCACATGACGGTTTTTTGGCGTCAGTGCGGACTTGCGTCTTCTCATCTGATCCAACAACATGTTGCAACAGCGGGCTTGCAGCCCATGTGAACCTTATGGTGTCAACTTGCTAAAATCCTCTTAAGACACTGCCGAACAAAGGAAGCATGCACATATTTGAAATTAAGTGAGTATCTGATATCCTTAGCTCAAACTTGTGCACCGGGTCCCGTCCAAGGTGAATATAACAAGAACTTTTGTCATCTCTTACATACTCATCGTTGACATCCAAGGTGGCTGGTATTTGGCTCACGCGGATGTCGAGAGGTCTTTGGAGCAAATATGTTTCCACTGTTGGCGCTGTTGATCGCAACGTGAAGTATGGACTAGGAATATGGGGTGAATGGGTGTGTTTCAACACCTTAGTCGCCGCGCTTTTCCTGTTATGCTCCATCTCAACAAAGAAAGTTTCATACTCAGGCTGTGTCAATGTCAATATTATTTTAGCTAATTTGTTCGCGTTTTTTCAAGATTCAAGTGAAGCCCAGCAACGAGCTACGCAGGTTGCAAAGAGACCCGTTCTCGTCCTGGTGGTGGCCGGAATCATTGGACTCGGGCTGACAAGTGGAATGTCTCTCATCGGTGATAGAATCGAAACACAGTCTGATAAGCTGTGGTGTGTTTCCATGTCACGTCTTCCTTCTCAGCTCAAAGATGCGTCATAGTTCCTTCCTACGCACTGGATTCCATACAGATTGGCTATCAAACTAGTGAACACTGAACACGAAATATGTAGTTCAAGTTTAAAGTCGTCTCTCTCTCGTCTAGTGATATCTGAACGATTGTCATTGTGATACAGTACTTGGTGCGAGAGCTGCATCTAAGCTTGCGCAATCTACGTTGCAACGTACACACTATACCGCACTTTATATTCGGGTAGCGCATATAGTCACACCAGTGTAGTAGTAATGACCTACATGAAGGATTGCAAGAGCATGCGCCTTCGCCTGAAGTTGGCCAAGCGTGAGCAGTGCCATAATACCTCGCATGCTAAATAGTCAGTCCTCCGGCATGACTAGAAAACAAAAAGACTCCGTGACAAAAAATATCGCCCTCTCGATGGATTACAGGGTACCTTCGGATTCCAGATGGCTCATCGAAGAAGACTACCTTGTCGACAGGTTGGGGCGAACCGATCTCGCTACGCAAATCTTGTACAAGGACAAGAACCATGGAAATATTATCACCATCGCTGCCATTCGTGACATGTTTAACATTTACAATGCCATGACCGCAGTATCCACCTCCGGAGAGGGTCGACAAAACACTTGGCAAGACGGTGTTTGCTGGAAGAGCGCATCAGGGCTTTGCCGCACGAACGGCATCTTCCGCTTCTTTGGAGATGACATCGCCAAGTTCGAGGCAGTTGCAGCCCAGGGAGAAGAGGCAGTCCGGATCGCCATTTCAAACAGAACTTACCCTGACGGTGGAATCGTGTCACGAGAAAACATCTTCTCTGGCGCTATCTTCACAAATGACGTGATATCAGAGGCCAAGCTAGTTCAGTGGGTAAGCACTAACGCCGTACTCTACCGCTGCACTGCACACCATACTTCTCAGCGAATCCAGCTGAGTGCAGAGCGGGTCAATCGATCCCAGATTGGACACTAAGTTGACAGAGGACTGGAGTAAAGACGTTGAAAACGTGCTCAAGGATGGCAGCGACGGTCAGCCAGAGTCGGCTGTTCTGGAGTACTTTTTCTCGACGCCAAAGTCCATTGACTTCGCAATCGCAGAGAATGTTTCCGGAGACATTCCGCTGATTGCACTCGCATTCGTCGTCATTGCAGCCTTCGCAGCTTTAGTGCTATTCCTCCCACACCGCGTTCACAACCGAATCAGCCTGGCGTTCATGGGCCTCGGAACAGTTGGATTATCCATCGTAGCAGGCTTCGGCCTCTCTTTCCTCCTCACTGTCCCCTTCACATCCCTTACTCAGGTAAACCATCCACCCTAGACTCATCTACCTGGCTCACTACACCATTAAGGTACACAAACCACCTCCTCGCATTCACGCTGCAGGTGCTGCCTTTCATTCTCATGGGAATCGGTGTAGACGACATCTTCGTCATGGTGGCAAGCATAGACGAAGTAGACAAGAAGGAGCCAGGCTTGCCTCTCCCGGAGAAATTCCGGAAGGCACTCAATCTCGGCGGAATGTCCATAACAGTCACATCAGTCACAAACATCGTCGCTTTTCTATTCGGTTCTCTCACGGTGATACCCGCTGTCAGATGGTGTGTATCTCAATCGCACTGCAATCCAATCCTGCAGTGTTGTGAATAATGCAAACCTAGAATCCACTCTCCCGTGGTGCAGGTTCTGCTGGACTGCTGCTGTCTGTATTGCAGCAGACTGGCTGCTGCAGCTGAGCGTGTTTCTGGCTTGCTACGTCTTGAATGAGCGTCGTGTGCTAAACAGCAGGCTGGACTGCTGCTGCTGCTTCAAAAGCGCCACTAAAATTCACCCAGACGCTCCCAAGCCCACGGGCATTCTGTCAGCTAGTGAGAACTCCATCCTGCAGAAGTTCTTGGCACAATACCTGCTGCCCGTCACCCTCCATCCGGTTGGTAAAACCGTCATACTCCTCATTGGAGTTGGGATATCTGTTCTCGGTGCTGTCGGGATCTCCAAGCTCGGTGAAGGACTGCCTCTCGGCTCACTTGCACCCGATGACCACTACTTCAAAGACTTTTTTGATGTCAACCTGGATTTCCGGGAGGCTGTAGGTATTCAACTGTTGCTGGAATACTGTCAGCGAGTCACTGGATAACAGAGATGGGGTGAGCAGTTAATTGGCTGATTTATTCAGGTGCTCCGGGCCAAATAAACTTCCGTTTCATGGATCAATCAGACCCTGCAATTCAACGGAAGATGGAGCAAGCGTTTTTACTTGCGTTAGATGCTGAATACATCAGTTCAGAGCTCTCCCCGTCTACGAATTGGCTGCAAGAGATGCAGGGGTATGTTGCTGCTAACGATCCTGCTAGCCTGACACAAGACGGCTTCATCAAGCAGGACAATTTCTACCCCCTCTTATACGCATTCCTGGAGGCTCGGGTACGAGCCACTGGACTCCAGGATAAACATGCACTCCTTGCTTGATTCCATGATTACTTACGAGCTAGTACGGGTGCAGCCAGTGTGGTTGGATAACATTCACGAGCACAGCGTCGGGGATAGAAGAGAGATTGAGCTGTCCAGCTTTTCCTACACGCATGTTGGGAACCCTGACGATGCAGGGAATTACGAGCGGAAACTCATATCAAACATGCATGACTTAGTGCAACGAATCAATGATGATGTGTTTGCAGCGGAAAATGAAGCGTCAACGCAAGGGGAGGTGCGGTTTCCTGCTACAGACTGGAAATTGAAAGTGCAGGTCAGTGAGCAACGGTCATAATATGTGTTTTCCAGGTGGTGATTCTGTCAGGCCCGGAGTACAAGTACATTGAGTCAAGCCGCATCATCTTCCGAGAACTTACACTTAACCTCGGCTTTGCGCTACTCGGAATCGCCATTATCTGCGTTGTTCTGCTGGTGCACCCGCTCGCAGTTCTCACGATGGTAGTGTGTATTGTGTGTGTAGATCTGATGCTTTTTGCAGAAATGTGGGTTGTGGACCTACGGCTGAACACTGTTTCGGTCATCAATCTGGTTATGGCTGTTGGGCTTGCTGTGGATTACTCCCTTCACGTGCTACATACGTTCTTGCATAAGACACAGGCTACAAGGCAGGAGCGGGTCAAGGCTGCCATGCTTGAGATGGGCAGTGCGGTCATGCTGGGAGCATTTTCTACGCTCCTCGGTGTTGTTGTACTGTCTGGAAGTTCCAGCTTCATCATTCGCACTTTCTTCCAACTGCTTACGGGCACTGTGGTCTTTGGAGGGTTTGTAGGACTGTTTTTCCTCCCTGCTCTTCTCTCCTTGTTTGGACCAAGTCCCTGCTTGACAGAAGCTGATGCAGAGACAGGTGATGATGGAAAAACTGAGGCTGAATCTGTAGTCTGAGGTAGAAGTTGACTACAATGCAGCATGTCAGATACGTTTTGAGTATACACAGTTACATCATTTGAGGGAAAGAAGTGATGACAGGAGATAATGTGGAGTAGTGAGCACCCACCATGAAATTCAGGCCTTTTGAACGTATCGTTACAATGAATGATGATGATGAAAAATGAGGGATGAATGTAAATATATGTCAATACTGTTACAGTGTAACAAAAGCCTACGCTGCCTCATCGAAGAATGGGTGAATAATTTTAAAAACTTTCCTCATGGCACTTTCGGGCACAGTTGCAAAATTTGTCGAAAAACTTTCTGCAATGCGGGTGCGATAGCCGGTGTCAGGGTCATGTTGTTCCAACATGTCCAATGCTTGAGAGCGTTGTATAGTTGTTTCGTCCTGCAAATTGACCTCCCATACTGTGAGATGTTGAAATTGAAGGAGGGTAGAGCGCAAGTGCTTCAAGCACAGGCTGTTTAAAAAATGCAAAGAAAGAAAAGGATGTCATGTACCGCGTAGCACAGTGGACGCGAACCTTGATGAGTTCCTTCCATGCATCATCAAGCGCCTGC
>JAULKQ010016238.1:0-10639 GCA_032356285.1 Smithsoniella earleae | reverse complement strand
GATTTGTTCGCGCAGAACACGGTATTTGTTCGCTAAATGGAAGCGTCAAGATTTTTGCAGGCTCTGGTTACATGCGTACGAACAAATCGTTCGTCCTGGAACACGGACTATTCTGGAATGGTCAGCAACATGCATATGCACCAATACCCCTACCCTATCGCTTTTCCTCATTAAAATTACGTAAAAAGACACTCGATACGTCTCATGGAAGAGGCCTCAGGGACAGACGCAAACTTGTCACTCGTACCTCCCTAGAGTTTCGTACGCGTGCGCGCCGACGGATGCAGCGCACGAACAGAAAATAACTTCCTTAGATCATTTGCACCTCCTTTACAGTATATCCTCAGACGCATCCGGAAACTGCTTCGACAACCAGTCACAAAGTACTGGATATACATCTTTACACTCGAACTCGTCTATGGCCGTCTGTGCATGCCGTTGAATGATTGCCCAACTATAGCTGTCTTTCACTCGCTTCAACGATGGCATGGTTTCCATCTTGACCTTGTTTTTCTTCTTGACTCTACCATTACGTGTGGCGTTGCTTTTACCTATGGATATCGCTTAAGTGCGTGAAACTTCTTCTACGTCTGTTATGAAATCAATCATTGACTGACCGTACGATCTTGCAAGCTCCTGCATATTTATACAGTTGTGAATTTTTACCCATGAATCAAATAATTATTCAAAAGCGCTCAGAAATTGATAGTGTAACGTACCATAATACTAATTTTCTGTGACTTGTGTACATCGTAAGCGCTAGTAGCCCGTGCGTCATCAGCAGGTGGGCGACGCCTCAAGACTGCGACAAAGAAGGCCTTCTCTAGAGCAGATATCGGAGCATCGGCTCCTGGCAATTCTCATCAGAGCACAGCCGGAGTAGGCATTCTGGCCACGCGCAATCGTCTCCATCAGCATCTGAGTCAATGAGAACTGCACATATGCTTTGATTTAAGTGCGGGAGCACTTGACGACCACGAACAGTCTTCGTTATTTACAACAAGTCGTTGATGTCCCGTGGCCAACAGTACAGCACCTGGCAAGAAGTCTTTTCCATCTCATAATGACCACGACGATGACTCCGGATCAAATTTCACCTCCCTCGTCCAGTGGCGTTTGAAGTATACGTACGGCAGACATTAAAGCTCTTGTATGGATTGAAAGAATAAATCTGAAGATCTGTTGAGTATGTCTGTGTACGAATCCTTCACCTTCAACTTCTGACAACCCAAAACCAGGTCGATGCGTTGTCCGCCGTCAAGACCAAGTTGAAACGTGGGATTGGATCCTGGTCAATAATGTCATCAGAGAAGTAAAAACGCAGATATACCGTGTCAAATATGTAGCTTGCCCTGGCACGTAAGGGTCTACGGTCAGCTGGTGCAACATTTTTTCCCATGGTCCGGATCGATCCGGCAGCCGCTGTGATAGCTCGAAGCCGGCAAAAAGCTTCTATCACATCTGAGCAGATGAGAAGCCCGGATGTGGCTTCTTTGCTATCACATACACAAGCTGTGCACTATGACATGCTCAGTTTCCGATATGTGTCAGGGAATGTAGCTTGTATCTGTACAAAGGGCAAAGGAATCAAGAAAGCGCTGAGAACCTTGCAACTCGTTTGTACAGAATACGAACTTAGTTTCACAATAGGCTGAACAGTGCAAGCATATGTCATCGTTGATTATTAAACTTACTTGTTCGAGTATTAGTATACGCGGCATCAATATTGTTTGAATTTCACGCAGATTCACAGCGACCGTTTAGACTTTCTAAGGCTTACCTGAACTGTTGGCTGGACTCGAAATTACAGCAGCTATCGTTTGGAATACTTCAGATGCGTGGCAATCTTGTCCAAAGCGATGAGGATGCGGCCATAGGAAGTGGGCTCCTGACGTAAAATCCAAGGACACAACTCAGACTTATGAAATCCTTCTCGTGAAGAGCAAAGCTAGTACTTCAAGCCCTATCCTTGGTTATGCTCGTTACTGTTTAGCTCTCGGCAACTGTTCAGACTTGATCCTGGTGCTGCATCGATGAGTCAAATGTTAATATGAAGCCAGTTTGACTGTACGACAAGACATAAGCCAGTGCTAATTATAAACTCAACGCGTCCTACGCTCTTATCTAGAGGTCGAGATGGCTTGCTTGCGACTCTGATACGACAAAAGACACCAGTGATTCTGTCGGCCGTCCTGAACGCAACTTTCCCGGCGTCGTCTATCGCACAGATTGCAGCAGCTGGAAGGATAGACGCAGAAACATAGCCCGTTGAGGACTTGCAATGGGGGAAGGCTTCTTAAATATTTCTTTATTTTGCATGTATGCGCCACCGGATACTGAAATCGTTTACATGCATTGTACGCGAATGAGACTATGAGACTCTATGCATATGGCTCAACATGAACTTCCAATGGGCAAGTAGTGCTCGAGGCTTCATTTTAAATTTGTGTGTTCGCGTACAGTTTGTATCACAGTCTGCAGGACGTGAACCCTAGAACTGTCAAAGCACATGCGCGAGCATGTTCCCTCCACCATCATTCGCTACGATGAACAGGACGAGTCTGTCAGGAGTTATTTGGCAACTGTAGCGGAACGTTAATGTAACAAACTTAGGCATAAATACAGAGGTTTTAGATTTTTTACAGCTTAAGTGCACATGTACTATGGATTACATTCCAACAACAATTGATGTTATCCAAGCGTGCGCAATCACGCTGCCCGTAAGAGCACGATTCAAACTAGAGCTATCACGCTTTGGATCCATTACAGAGGCCCTCGACAGGGTAACATGGCACAAACTTTCAGGGTAGCTATTTCACTCCAGCAGAGGGACTATCAAGTGCTTACCGGGAGTCAGTCAGGAATGCTCCTTGCTTGAACACCATCCACTTCTAGACTTGCTTACAGCGTCTCTCAAGCTTAAGGCACTGACTGAATGGAACTATCAAAATTTGCACGCAAGGCAAGACTACTTGTCACCAAAAACCACCATAGTTGGCTGTCAAATGAATGATAATGCGGTAGTTAATGGAATCTTGAATGAGCATTTGTGCATTTCCCACCCGCAGCACAAATTCTAGCAACAAGCAATCCGCCCTTCTTTGGACACAGTACCTATTCCTCAAGACTGCAATAAAGAAGTATTGCACAGCGATCTAAATGCTGGGATAGAGAATGTCTAGTGACCACAGGTGCTGCACTCATTATCACGCTTTCCATCCAGATTTAAGTAGGTGCTAGTATGGCTAGAGTTGAATGAGTTATGTATACGTAGCCAAAGCAAGATTGTAACGTTCCTCAAGGTTGAAAGGGGAGGGACATACAAGTAGATTAAAAGCTTGCTCCGTGTAGATCTGCTCAATCAATGTCTACCAGCATGAAGTTGGTGTGAGAGCTGCTGGTGAATTTGTAATCATCTGATTGTAAAATGAGCTCAGAAATCATCGAGATGAGTACCAAGTCTGTTTTCAGAATTTATTGCTTCTAGTCACACATAGTCGGTACAGAAGTTATGCTGGCAGCAGCTGGGGGGTCTGTTTTGACCAATACTAACTTTGACATGTCCACATAGACATAATCGAGAGTTGACTGTGATGAATCAACAACGTGCCTGCATCACAATAAGTTGGGTCTGTCACTTAATAAATGATATAACACATAGGTGACCATTCATTTAGGACACAAACTAGTTGATCACTACCCTGGTTACAGAATATTTATTAGATGACAGAACGTTATCTTGTTTAACAAATCTCTCTTGTGAGGCCGATTTCTCAGTTCTAGATGTTAGTCATTGTAGAATAGCGCATGTCTGTGCCTCGTTTAGGTTACTGGTGTGTTTACAGTGTACTACTATCACATCAATGTTAGCTGAGTGCAGGTTAAAGTGTTGTTCAGTAACTTGACTAGCGATAACATCGTTTTGGCCCCTACTTGTTGTAAGAATGTCAGTTGATCTAAGCACTCTGATTTAATGTAATACAATTGGTGTCCCGGTGTGAAGATGGAGTAAACGCCACAAATATCACAAACATGCTTGAAGTGGCTCATTTGATATGTCCAAGGGAGCCGTACTGAAGTTGTGCTCTATGTTGAACTGACTGACATTGTTTATGCCGCGTTCCTCTCAATTTGTGTCTTCAAAGTACCTTATTCGCCATGAAGCAACATATTGTGTATTGACGTATTTGGTGCGTCAAGTACAAATTGGTGAGGTAGGTTCACTCAAATGATGTCAAGCGCTCATTTGAACATAAAGATTCTTTCAGCCTCACAGACAGATACATTGAAACCTGTTCTCCAATGTACTTAGACGATGTTCTGTTGTTCATGATCATCTGTGCAATGTATATCTGCCAGATGAAGGTCAACTCTCTGACACTTAACCCATTAGTTGAAAACTACAATATCAGTGAAAGGTGTCAAGAAACCGTATTCATGCAAGAAAACGGCAGCGTTGCTTCCAGCTGAGGGAATGCCAAACGTGGTACTTTGTAATGAATATGCTGAAGTATTTTCTAGTCATAACATGGCTTGAGATCAAAGCTTCAAAGCTACTTCTGATATAAATGCTTTGGTTGCAAGGTCATGTGTTCGCGGAAGTAGCGCCAGCCACGCCAGCTGAAGTATTGAGAACTTTATTTCACACATATGACAGCAGGAAATGGTCACAGTCTGCATACACTGATGAGGCTGCACGATTTCATGTTGTCTCGATCGCGTGCGCATACACTGAGTTGTGCCAAAAATGCATTTCAATGAGCGCTAGTCTCTTCCATGTTCGCAGTCTGGTTGGGTTTCGGATGCGCTGCCACCATTCCCGACGATGTTACATTCTACTAGCATGCGCAACGATCCTGGCAGAGCCTTGCGATACTGCCCAGACATAAGCATCCGCATGTTGCGTTCGACACAACTTCTAATGCGTTAAGAAAGAGATAGGATGCGACACAACACCTTGTTTCAGAAGCCGCGGATAAAATATATCACCGTGAAAAAAGTTGAGGACTGAACTCTTGATGGTTCTTGTACAAGAATGTTACAATAGAGAACAACGATTATAGCATTCGAACAAAGATTTTATAAGTTCGTGGATGAGACGTTTGATAGCCTGAAATATATGATTGGATGGCTGTTTCAACAGTTGAACCGGCCTCTAGCACGTCGTTGCATCCGAGTTAGCATATTTGCGGAGGACACGGTAAGATGAGTACAGACGATTTCCCGGTTGTGGAAATTCGCTTCATGAAAGTTCACAAGCACTCAGAAAATTTTCCACAGTGAAAGCGCTTCGACATTCCACAGATTGACAACCCTCAAGCTGAACTGACCAGTGCAGGAACTCTCTAGTTCTGGGAACTTACGTGCGTACCCTCACAAAATCTACACCTTGTATAATGAAATCTGTGTCTCTCTTCTTTGAAATTTGCAGTCTTTATAGCCCTGAGGTATTCAGTTCTTTCCATGTTCTCCTGGAAATGACTGGGTGTCGCAATATTAAATATAAGAGAACTCTTGAGAGTTTAACGCGGGCAGACATATCATCTCTATAGTTCACTTCATTGCTGGCTTCAAAAGATACTCTGAACCAAAAAAACTCCAAGGGTGGCCATGGAGTGCCGGTACAAAACTGCCTGAAGTGTTCACACATCTTCAGACTTACATTCGCCAACAGCTCTGTGAGCATTCGGCCAGCTGCAACACCTCCGATAGTTATATCTGCATTTCGTGGCTTCAGTGTCACGTTTACGTTTACGTTGCACCTTTTGTAACAGTTTCCCGATAAAGGTTCTTAAAAAGACTGATTGCGTGGTAACAGTGCAGTATGCGTGAGGGTCATCAACATGCTTATGAACATTTTAGGACTGAGTACTTACCGAAGAATACCACTGGATTCGTTTCCTTGGATCTCAAATGCCACGCTGTTGCCATCGCGTATTTTGGTGGCCTAGCTTCGTGCGATTTACATGCTGACTAGTGAGAAAGACTCCTGCCCAAATTTTCATGTCTTACCGAGCAGATTTCATGGTCTGTCCGTCTTTGTGCGACACAACTTTTCTGCATGAGGCCCTCAATTACAGTCTGCATACAACGTGTGGTAAAGATGCACGCAAGAGCTGACAGTAAATTCATAGGACATCCACTTCTTGCTGTTCTCAGGTATTTACCCGCAGAAGTTTAACTCCAGGAAATTTAACGCGATGTGAAGAAATTACGAGATGTGCCTCTGTATCGCAAGCCACTTCAGCCCTACTGCTTGAATAGTTCACTTCTCATGACAGAAAGTCGCGTATTATAAAGAACAACTATGACCTCGATGCTGCGTAAGTTTCATCTTACGTTTGCCTCGGCTAGTGTGAGGAGCTCGCACAGAAATGACAATTTCTTTGACTTCTGAGTGTTCGCATTTGGAAACGAATCCTGTTCGATAAAGCACGAAGGACAAATCCTTGGCACGCTTTCATGGAATGAAGGCCCGTATGCTATTGATCCTGGATAGCAGATGGGCTCGTACACCACATGAGCCCAGGTATAGTCCAGTCAGGGAGTTTGGAATCAGCACCACTCACGAATCCAAAGCTGGAATTAATTCCTAATAAAAATAAAATATGCACTGCATGAGTGTGAGGCATCTAACTCAAGATTCATTTTCCTAACAAGGTGTACAATTTATCGAAAAACTATCGAATTAGGCAGTTCAAGAAACCCGTAACAAAGACGATCATTAGAGAGCCTACCTGACATGCAAAGCTACATTCCCCTTCAACTATCTTTTCACTCCTTAGCCATGGCCCAATTGTGAACAAGTAAAATAGCTTCAAAGGCAAGCTACGTGTCAAACGTGACCACGATAAATACATGAGCTGTATGATCTGTTTAACATCTATGTGCACAGGTTATGCAACCTAGATGAGCCAGTCTCACCTCCAAGCATGTTTTATAACCGAGACATTTCAGACGGGACAGCAGTAAATTCAGGCTGATTAATTGGCTATTAGCAGTTGACTTGGAAGTGTTTACAGGTTGATCGTATGATATGCTGGGGCAACTGTTACAGAGGCAGAGCGAAGCATGATGCTTGAAGCTGTGAGATCATCAAAGCACGAGGTTGATCACAGTTTCCGAGTCATGTCTTCCTCTGTATCACCCAGCACTTGTGTCGACAGAATCCATGGCTGAGATGCACATTTGCGTGTTTGCTCATCTGGTAGGGACTGGTTAGGAATGTGAATGGATGAAATTGGAACAACACACATATCAAAAGACAAAGTAATGAAGCACACTCACTAGACAGCACTTACGAGGTATCACACCCAGTTTGCTTCCCAAGAAAAGCATGTATCGTGCCAGCCATTCAACTATTGCAGAACAATAGTGTGTTTCTGTTGTGCACGCACTGCCCTGGACCATCCTCCTTCCACAACTAACATGAGAACTTTTTCGGGAAAGTAATATCAGAGCTGACCTGGCATGCAGCAGCTTCACAAGAATGTTATGTTCATCCTTTGAAGATAAAGATAATACACATTGCACGTAAAGCTAGTAGTCTTGAACGCAACTTTTGACAAGTTGGGAGACTGCTGTTAAACTTGAATGCTCTAAGAGAGCAGAACCGAACGTCCAAATGTGCGCACAAGTAGGAAACCTCTTATTCGTACAGATAATCTTTCTCAAGTTTCAAGAGTCTTCTTTGACCTGTATATATTGAGCACGTGAACGTAGATAGCCATGCAGGTCCTAGACCGGGGCGAATTGCAGCCCCAAAATCATGCTTGCCCTACCTCTCATCTGACGTGTAGGAGATCAAGGAGCAGTTATAGAAGAGATTCGTGAAGCAAGGCGCTTTTTGTTTTTTTGAAAAGCTGCTGATTTGTCAAAGCAAGCTTGAATAAATATGCAGTAGAGTGAACTGAAAAGAGAAAGAGTGAAATTTCTATTACTCACAGGCACGTTCAGTTCAGAAGCGGATTACAGCTTTTAGGACAACACATGAGAATTGAATAAATGCTGGACTTGTATGGGTTATAGTGTTACTCCAGTTTTACATGAAACTGACATCAAAGTTTGAAGGGAGTTGAGATCTGTAAAAATAGCACTATTGTGGTTACTGACTTTCTTTCTTATACAGCATTCACAGATTGAAATTCAGCTTAGACTGGATATTGTTACGCTGAGAATTGAGAGAATTAAATTAGAGATTCGACGGATTCCAGCTCGAGCTAATACTGAGCTCAGTATTAGGGCTTCAGTATGTGATTCAGTAGTTTGTCGAGGATACACACCAAAAGAGTCTAGGTGATCAAATACTAAGTGTAGCCTCCGTTTGATACGGTCCTGATCTCTCATTGACGCCTGTTTGAGCATTACGCTTGTTTACCGCAAACTATGTGAAGTGTATACAGATTCTCCGCAGGTTGCTGCTGGAAAGGGGCTCGTGGGGAACAGTTGCGAAGCGCACAAGGCCGTCTCTGTAGATGAACAAGGAGAGTGGAAAGCACGAAATTACCAGAGCAAATTTCTTCCCTGAGATTAGAAGAGGCTGTGAAATGTAGTGCTAAGCAACAGCTCGTTCGTTGTTAAGTTCTCGCAAGGCCTGCGAGAACACAATGGCTGGAAACTGCCGATACTTTGATGACAGTATGGAGAACAGGAGTAGAGCCTGTGAACTGGCATCATGAACAAAACATATTATCTCTTCGTCATTGCGTTGCAGTGCCGGTGATATTTGCCGGATCACTGCACAGTTTAGTTATGCTAGAGCAAGGCACCTTGTTGAGCTGCTCAGACTTCTATACAAGAACTATGCCCCTGCTTTGACACACCGCATCAGGTTTCGAGATCCAAGTTGTTTTACTTTTTCTGCCGGTGCTTACATCCCTCCGTAGCTCCACAGTATCCTCGGGTAAGTGGTAGGTCCTCGGGGTGAAAGCGTAGAATTTAGGCAGTCTCGCTGCCATTTGTGACATCTGTCTTGCCATATTTTTCTTTCTTCAAAGGTCAAGCGTGCCGCGAAAATAAGTGATTTTCTGCAAAGCATTCAAAACTGGATGCACATGCGAAGAAAGCATCCACACAGCTCGATCAGACGTTACAGAACAATCTGACCGCAATATGTGGAATGGCTGGCCTTTACTCACAACTGTAAATTCGAGAGCTCCGGTCACTCTACGGAGTATATTTTATTTGGAAGCATCTAGATTTATTATCACTGAACATGGTGTATTCTTTCTCTCAGGTTTATTATGCACTGATGCTGGAGAGCTCTTCTTGAATTTCTCAACTGTGACACTGTATGCAAGCCCAGTGAGAGTTATAGACACGTTCAGTAACCGCCCGGTCAGAACCAAGCATCTTCTTGCATGACTTCCACACAATTTACAAGATTCTCTCCTGTCGTTGCAATCAATTCGGAGGTGATTTCGAACTTCATCTGTGTCATAGCACACATAAGAACATGTCAAGTCCAAAAATTATGCAAAACAAGGGCCTAAAACCGAAGAGAGATGTACACCGATTCGTGTTCATGAACATGAAGAGTGGCTACAGCTATCTTCGAACAGTGAAACAAGAAAGTCAGTGATAGTGCTGAGCTAGTTTAATCCGCTGTCAGTAGCTTAGCGTGGCTGAAACACTATGGCAGCCCAGCAATCTGTGTGCGCAGCAATTCAGTACATTGCTCTACCAGCCATTACGCCGTCAAGATATTTATCAACACATTCGCATTCGCTGTGATATATAAACACAGTTTACATCATCATAGAATTTTCAGCACACAAACATCTGGCCAATCAGAGTCTGATAACTCTGCCTTAACAGCAGTACTTTGCGTTGCCCGTAGCAAAGTATTCGTACAGGTAACAACTTGTGATCATGACAATTCCTTCCAAAGCAGTTATGTGCGCAGCATCATCTCCCAGTTAGTTCTTGAAAACGTGATCATGATTGCGATGGTGACGCTGCAAGACCCATGACAAGTAATTGGCTCCGTTAAAGTACGTGTAAACGGTGCACTGCTCCTCAGGCAACAATAAAGAGTCCACCGGTCTTGTTCGGCATTCTATATCGAACACGCCGGAAGGTTCTGGAACGCACCGGCCTTGTTCGGTATTGTTTAGCGAACAACTCGCAAGGTTCTGGAACGTACCGGCTTTGTTCGGTAATGTTTAGCGAACAACTCGGAAGGTTCTGGAATGCACCGGCTTTTGTTCGGAGGAAACAGCGAACACCGAAGAAGCTTCCAGAATATTGTCTTTTGTTCTCAGTAAAATACCGAACAGAAAGCCGCGTTCGGTAAGATCTGCCGAACATCACTCATCGTTCATGTTCGTATTCAGAATACCGAACAGTAGCGCCGATATTAAAGTTTGTTGTTCTGCTCAGCCACACCGAACAAAATACCGAACACGGATGTCGTGCAGAACTTGCCACTGTTCGCTATTTTTTACCGAACAGCAACCGTGAACTCGATACCGAACAACACCGAACAAACTACCGAACAAAGTTGTTCAGCCGAACATCGTTTTTGTTCCGTATTCGTTCGTTATGACGTTACGAAAACGGTTTACGAACAATGCTCATTGGATATACCGAACATCGTACCGAACAAAAAAGGCGATACGGAACAATACCGAACAGAATC
>JAULKQ010016227.1:0-10640 GCA_032356285.1 Smithsoniella earleae | reverse complement strand
GTTCCGGTGTGCATGTGTTGAGGTATGGCGACCTATGTACCATAGTCCAGGTGGGGCCAGATTTGCAGAGCCAGCGATAAAAATGCTAAAGAATAAACCATAAAGGCAGGAGACTCTGGATCCTTCGCAACAACTTCATCCATTTCCCTTATTCGCCTGTGAAATAGCTCCCATCTTTCACCAAGCTGGCAATCATGCGGAGAGTGCTACCTCCCACGTTGATTCCATACTTGCCTTTAAGATGACTAGTAAGTAGGCATGTCCCAATGTCGACAGAGTAGCCCATACGCACTGGCCTGCTGCTGTACACAGAGTTTAAATTTATATTTAAAATTTACTCGCTGATCTCTCCATATCAGACAAACCATAATTATAAAGTATAATTATAAATCATCCGGCCGTTCATGTGCATTAGCCGAGCTCTAGCAGACATTCACAGGCTAATCGACCTTGAATATCGAAAGCAAACAATTGAACAACACACCCTGGTGTTCAACTCAGTGCATCACACATGCCGCTGCAACTCAGAAGCATAGAACACTTACTGAGTGAATTGCTCATGGTACCGACACACTGTGAGTTGCTTCGCACATATCATTATGCCGGCTAGGGCGCTGAAAGTTTTATCTGATCGGCATCCTGGTAATACTCAGTGACATAGTCAACGGTGATGTGCCACTCGTGCAGCCAGCAAGGCACCAGGGCCCGCTGTAAAAGGGGTATGTACAGGTTGAAAGAATTAGCAGAGTGTGCCAGAGATGAGTGTATCATTGAAACGTGAAGGGCGCGGAAAGGAGGATACGGAAGTCATCAAGATGCAGAAAGTGCGGAGGACTCTAAAAAACACACGGGGTATGGCTCAACGGGGCTTGCAAGGGGTTGTACCGGGGGTGAGGGGGAGAAAAGTACACACAGGATGAACCTAGTGAAACAAAGATAGAAAGGAGTTGAGCAGAATTCAGGCAACTGGGCACCAGCTGTGACAAATCCCCAAGAGCGCCCACGCCCGAGGACAGTTCGCTGCTCGCGACGCATGTTCCGATGCTTATCAGACACTTTTGTCATATATTTAGTTGTGATACTTTCGTATTATCACACCAGCCATGGGATGTACGCCAGCGGCCCGGGAGTTGGTAGAAACTATCATCTGGAGAACCCTATCAAGGTTATTCAGGTATTCGAGAGCGCGAGCGGCCAAACAGTGCCACCGAAAACAGGATGAACTGGAAGCCCGCGTAGTTGTAGTGTAAGGCCTAGTCTTAGTGCCATCATGCTTCTGAGCTGCACCAACAGCAGCTATGTGTGAGGTAGCAGTGAGCAGTGGAAGAGGAGGCTGAAGAGTGACACTTGCGGCAGGGCCAGCTTGGCGACATCATGCATCATTGTGCGTGCTCCAGTGCATAACACAGTGTTACGCATCGAAAAACACCAAATCCGTACTGGATTTAATCGATTGTTGACCTTAATCATGGCCTGCATTCAGTCCCCCAGACCACTATACCGTACTCTGGTTAATCTGAACTTTTCATCCCACCTCTTGATCATTTGCAGCGCAATTGTCTGCAAATCTCGCTTCAGATTCGAGAGAATCTATATCTATATCTATCTACTGTAACAGACCAACAGATCAACCGCAACAGAACGGATGTCACGAGATGGAGTCATGTGTTAGTACAGTCCTACTTTTTTTATGCATCCGTGCACAAAACTGAGCACTGGGAACAATGTTGCCACTGCGCCACTTGCACCTTTCCAACCCGTTATCTCGGAGCGACAAACAACGAAATTTTGCTCCTGTGCTGCACACGGTTGTCAGGGTATGTGGAGAAGATTTTCTGTCCCAGGAGAAAGTCCTCCAGTTTGCGCGGAACACAATGAGTCAGGTATACTTGATCTGGGTCAGCAAGGAGAGATCTGCAAGTGCTGCAGCCAGTTCTGTGGCCTTGCGCACTTGTCGTTGATTGGAGGAATGGATAAATCCGCCAGCGCCAAAATGCTGACAAAAGCTTCTACTGACCAAGCCCGTTTGACTTCCATGTGAAGCTAGTGGAGAGCCGAAACGTCGAGATTTGGTTCTTGGTTGCAGTTTCGAAGGAAGAGCTGGAGGACAGGAGGCGCCGGGAAGCCGAGCGCCAAGTGCAGAAGGCGCACGCGCACAGGCAACGCAAGCTTGCGGAACACCGCGCGGCCCTGGCTGACGTCATTTCGAAGCTGCGCCCTGTCGGAGGCCCTGACGCACTGGACTGCTACCAGGACATCAACCGTTCGAAGGTGCGCCCGCGCTGCCTTGCGCCGCTGCGCCCAACGAATCAGAAACTTCATGCAGTCTGATTCGGCTGTAGGATCGCGAGAATTTAGAGACATGGGCAACGACGGCGATGCGGGAGAATTTGCCGGCTAGCTGCGATCCTGCAGTCAACCTGAAGACCCGGGACCACCGCTACGTCGAATTACAGCCTCGCGCTCAGCGCAAGCTCGCTCAGGTGTGGCAGAATACCTCTTTTCGTCTCCTATTGTTTGACTGCTTTTTCGACGTTTTTGGCTGAAGGGTCAGCTTGTAGCAGAGTTCCTGTTGAAGCCTAGCCAGGACTCCATACCTTACCAAACTGGCCGACAGGGACTAGTTTTGAGAGCCAATCAATATGGGTCACAGCCATACAGCACTACCATATTGCCAAAGTTTGAGGTTTGAGTATTGTCACCGGTGACAGGTTTTTTTGTGCCGTTTAGTCACAGATGCAAGTAGAGCGATTTCAGGCATCGAACCAGCAGACATGCAGTCGGCTCAACCCAAGCTTTATGCAAGCCTGATCACAAGACACAACCTGTGCTCCTTGCTGAAATCTGTGGCCGATCCTACGACCTACAGATCCGAAAAACCGCTGGAAGATAAGCTTATTGCCCCTGATCAACTTCTCTGCCGGCTTGATTAATCTACCGTACGATTCAACACTAAACAGCACGAAACCTGAACCCGTGTGTTTGCTTGCCCTGCTGCGTTCCTGACCTCCTGCTGGATAAACAAGAGACACCTCAGCGTTCTTGATGGCGTTGAGGTCATCACCGGGATATCCCCTCTCTTGTTGGATATTTGATCACTTTATGAGACTCACCACGAGTGCCTCTCTTTTGGTGCCATGACTGTATCAAAACCAGCCTTGTGACACCCGTACTGCACCTGACTTGGGATGAGGTTGTTGCGCGAGGTACGAGAGCCAGTTAACTTGTGGCAAGACATGGCAGGGTGCGGGTCGGACCCGCTGTAGCCACACGAGCATTTATTCACCGCTGAATTACAGATGCGATTAGAGCGAATTCAGGCATCACACCAGCAATCATGCAGTTGACTCAACCGAAACTTGAAGCAAGGTTAATGAAACGACGGAAACGAAGCTCCTTGCTGGAACCCATGGCCAATCATGTGAGCTAAGGAACCAAAGAATCGTTGGAAAATTAACCTATTGCCCCAAATCAAAGCCAAACTAATTTCTTTGTACACAAACCGCACAAACCTTGCCTTGTCGACATTCCTACTCGCACTCCCACATTCCGCTATTTCATGAATCAACTTCTCTGCGGGTTTGCCTAACCTACCGTACGTTTCAATACTCAACTTATTCAATACTTATTCACCGCAGTAAATACAAAACGGCTGGTAACGCATGACGCTATGTTCAAAAGGGGTGTAAAAGCCGCCATTGAGCAGAAACAATTAACAGCGTAAAAAATAATATTAAAAGTACAGCATTTAACGGTGTCTAAATCCGGTGTGACTCTGAAAATTGTGGAGCGTCACGTGCATCGTAATTCTGGCAGAGGTTTGTAGTTACTGCAGTTTGTGTGCAAGGAGATTAGTTTGTCGTTGATAAGGGGCAACAAGCTTCTTCTTCTTCCAGCGGGTTTTCGGACCTTAAGGTCGTAGGATCGGTTTGATGCCTGAAATGGCCTAAATTACATCTGTAACTAAACGGCTGCGTGCACTGTAGGTCTGAATTCGGTGCGTCCGTGTTATGGTCTGTGCTTGAGATGGCATTTTGTTGGAAGAGCGCCAAAACCTTTCGGGTTTAATTGTCCCAGATCTTCATTGACGGTGACATTGTGTGCTCTACAAGTGACCTCGCACTCACTTTCAACACCCCTGCACCAAAAATTCCACACATATGCATGCGTGCGGTATACAGGATATAATAGAGACGCGAATGAAAACGTAAGCATCTTCTCTTGAGATGCTATACCTAGTATGGATCACCGTGATGAGCAGTGATATTCCCTACCCTCAGCTCTAGAGTCGCCTTCAGGCACCGTCAGCTTTGACAATGGAATCAGCTTGGCTGCCAGTCTACAGTAGTAGGGCTGTAGCTACCAAGGCTGAGGATAGTCTCCCTGGGCATTCAACACTGGGGCATTAAAAGAACTTGTACATAACTACAATAGAAAGGTTGTTTTCAACTCTTTGCGCGGATTTTGCGAAAGGACAGCTCGTGCAATTGCCGGCCATGCACTACCTGTACCAAACATGTGCAGAAAAATGCACAGTGGCTAGACTCACTGGCTGTTCGCAGGGGCTACAATGAATCCATTTACCTATGGCTAGATTCAAATAATAATAATAGTAATAATGATAATGGCGCCCACAGCCCTCGCACAAGACCTTGCTAGCTCATCCTGTTACCGTAGTACCCTTTACCTTCTCGCTGCATTTGATGAACGCCATCGAGCTCAACAGCAAGTCACCAGGCGCATGCATATAGTTCCTCATGTTTGATTGGATTGTACCAATACACATGGTCGCCGAAGATTCGGACCTTGCGAGGGACCTCAGTCGTGCACAAATAAGAGGCAAATTTTTCTGGGAAGAAAAATGGATTCTTGAGTAGCAGAAAATCCATCTTTTTTGGGCGGAGCATACATTGATAGATGGGTAGATCATAGCATGGGTTTACAGTACAAGTGAGAGCTACAATAAGTGCCCATCCACCCGGCCTGTTGCACAATTCAGCGTTTTACAAAGCGAGAGAATATCAAACGTTATTCTTGTGCTTCTTCGGCGAGTGCTGGTCGTCCACATGAGGACAGCGATACTGGGAAGATTTTCTGCGGTCACCTCGAAATCCTCGAAATCCCGCTCATCTCGAAATCACAATCATCGAGACTCTAGCCACGGACGTACCACACACACCACGATACCACGTTTAAAAAGCGCCAACGTGCCGGAGTTAATCGTCCGAGACCTAACGCTGTCGATGATATAGTGTACTCTTGAGTGACTTCGTGTGCGCTGTCAGCATACCTACCGCTCTGCTAGCGGTCTGCGCAAGGGCCGCTTCCACCATCCGATTACGATCAGATCCGTCTCCGTGCACTATAGCTGCACGCTGTGCAGCTTGTTTTTCTATATTCCCCTGCTTCGCAGCCTCTGTACGATTGCGTTGCTCTTATTTTTAGCGACAAATCTCGCTCCTCACCAGAGCACGTACAGTAATGCATCATATTGCAGCTATAATTCTTCCCTACGAAAAAAAAAGGACGAACTACGGTTCAGGAGTCGATCTGCAGCGCTCGTTACTCCAACGTCCGCGCTACTACGCTTGCACATGCATACAGTGTCACAATTCACGAGCTGAACGAAACGAGCAATGAGACAGACTGAAGCTTATGTTCTCTTGCAATCGTTACTTGTTCACAATGCACTGGCTCAACCAAGCTTGACATTTTTCTGTACTCGCTGGCTGCATGGGCGATGCAATTTGCTGAATTTCACACACTTGAGCGCACAGGTTTAGTGGCTTAGAGAACCAGCTGACATAAACAGTATTAAGAGAAAGTTTTAGTTTCAATGGGTGGATTTGGTTCTTTCTGAAAGCGCGTCGCACGCTACGTTTCACAATTGCAAGTTCACAATCTTTGAAGCGTTGCTCTGCCTTTTCTACCCCAAATAGCCAGACTTGCAAGTGGTGCAGGCATGCTGTCTGGAGTAAATAGTTACATTTGCCCAAAATATCGTCCTTGTATTAGGTTGTTGCATGGTAAGTGGTTAAACTTAGATACTTTGGCCTGGTACATCGCGGCTTGATAAAGCGCTTTGCAGGCTCAAAACATACAAGATTGCGTGTCAATGTGGAACTTGAACAACCACACATCACCGAAATTGTAAGAAATTGCACTCACAGCACCGAAATTCGGTGGAAACTTTAACCGTAATTTCAGACATAGTTATGATCTGTCAGCTTATTGACATTCTTCACTTCACTTCTTTATTCATATTTCATGACCAATATTCTTTCAAGTTGCATTTTCTTTCATTTCAAAACTAAGTTTAGGCCCCAGTGGAAGCACAGAATTGATATTGTCCAGCACGCACAGAATCGCAAAGGCAGTAAAGAAGTGTGCTTTGCTCAAATTAATGGGATCGGTACTCAGAATACAAGATAAAATAGGTGTAAAGTATGCTCCGAAGAGTACCATTGTGCCTTGAGCGATGCTACAGCTTGAAATAGAAGTGCACTCAAACTCGTTGTTCTGGGAGCGCCCCCACAAGTTACAATAAAAGAAAACATCACCATCTAGTTTCTCAAAGAATTGCTTTTGTTATGACCGTCTATGATTGCATGGATAAATGTCACAGGTTTTCGGAGATTCAGTGCGTTGCACAAGGTACTTGCACATACAGTTTACCATAGCTTGATTTAAGAATTTCAATGTTCACGGAATGTCACACGTCGCTCATCTACATCAAGGGGAGAGCCCCAGTATCGACATGCCAGCACAAGAGCGCTATCACGATGAAAATCTCCGGGACCCAAAAACTCTCGCATGTCATGTTGACGACCTTGAATTAAAATAACTGTTTATAGACGCAAGTACTGGGGTATGTCGTATGAGAAGCGACGACAAAGCGGTTCTAACCAGTATTCGTGTACCATCAAAAACAGAGTCTCTGTGCCAACCACGAGCACGGCACTCGCGGTCACATGAAACTGAACGTGGACGAACAAGACTACTATTTGTTACTAACTCGCACACACGAGGAGTTTCGCGACATGCGGGAGAGACCGTCGGGTTTGTGCGACAACGAGTCTAAACAATAACTGTTCCAGTACGTTACCTGCCATAAACGAAACCATGCTCGTCGTACGTAAACGATATGCTTGAATGCTTAATATACTGCACATCATCTGTTGATACTGAAGGTGTGCCATCCTTGTCGATGCGCAGCACTTGGGCGTGCTGCCAGTCTGAACCCTTTTCTGCCAGTAAAACTGCCGCGGTCTTCCCTGCACTACAGAAAATGTGCACGCCTTCTTTCCAGAGCCGATCAAGTTATCCATCATATCTGAGCAATGGAAGCTCGTACCTGAAGCGGGTGAAAAAGCGATGGTTGATAGCGCTGTGGTGCCTTCAGCATTTAAAGCGTTTGGATCAAAGAAAACTCGCCCCGAACCCCCCGGCGTGCTACTATTAAACAAGACGCTATGATTTTGTAATCCGGTATTCTTAAAGCAGTACCAGTGATCTGCAAAGCGCCTCCTTTTGAGTGAGTATCTTCCACACTGCTTCTGGCTGTGTGCATTCGATCCGCAAGCTTCTGTTAAACGAACGATTCCCAAAAAGAACAGTCCTTGCCACGGCATGAGATGCAGGAAATCAAATGAATTATCACTCGTGTTCAATTCAGACAGCGGGGCGCTGTTGTACAAAAAGATTACCTCCTCGCTTGAATGGAACTCCTTGCTTCGGGTAGTCAGAAAGCTGTGTGATTAGTTTCTCCAAGTCGTCACGAGCCGTGCACTCGGACAGCACTGCTGATGTAAGAGTATTCTGAGCCTCTATGACTGCATGATACCTTCTTGGTCATCTGTGAGATGGCAACTTGCTTCACCGGATTCTTACTATAACGCCCAGCCATGGTTCACACCGGGTTGACCAGCATGGCCAGCATGTACTAAAATCAAACATGATAGCTCTGCGACCAGATGAGGTTATGTATCCTATGCAGGCAGGACCGTTCACAAACAAAATGAGTCAGAACTATCACAGGATTCGGGAAGGCATGTGTACGTACAGGACTTTGTTTCTTCGCTTTCAGGGTCTTCCAACCACCTATAAGGATCATAGACATCTGTGCCATGCTTAATTTCAGTAACACCCTCGTCCCGACGAGTGTCTGGATACGTTGAAGGAAACACTGACAAACCACCCGATGAGCAGCCTGCACGATAAAAGCAACGTATAGACACTTTTTTATTCTGAGGTTCCAGCCTTTTTACTGATAGATTGAACCAGTGGTTGCAGCAGTATACATTTGTAGACCGTATCTGCGCACCCTTCCTCGGAGCATGCGTAGGTGGCCACGCTGGCGCGCTCAATCGCCTAAGCTGAACGTAAACGTATGGAGACCGTTTTCGAATTCCTATGAACTTGAATCTTATGGCAGCTACTACCACCGCAGTGGTAGTCACAGCCGTAGCGGCAATGGCCATTGTATATGTTCTCTGCTGCATGGAGGCTTTGTCTAGCACAACGCTGTATTAACTGTGGCTGAACGGGTATTGGGATCTTAATTCACGGTTGTTCCAATCTCTACATCCCAATGTTAATCGAATCACTTTTGCGCTAACTGGCACCGTTAACCGCAAAATGCGTTGTCCACTATTAGAGGCGTTCACCATTATTTTTCCCAGTAAGAAATGTTCTCAATTTTTACAATGACGACTTTTGGTTCTTGACAAGTATGCATGGTCAAACTTTTTAACTTTAACCAACTTTCAAACTGCGTTACGGTCGAGGATGTCAGCGACAGCTGAGAAACAAAACGCGACATCTGTTTCCAAAGCTAAATTCATTCGCACACCCTAGGATGTACCACATGCTCCCTTGGATGAATAATTGGCTTCACATCTCACCAGTAGGCAATTCAACCCAACGAGGCCCTGCCAAACACGCCCACCAGACAACCAGCGCCAAGGATACATTGGAGTTCGCTCATGTTCCCACTGTGCTTAATGGTGTTCAAACAGTCCTATGAGTCTCAGAATTCCCTTCTGAAGCCAAACCTCTGAAGAAAAACAGCTACTATTGCAGGGTTGTACGACAATTGGCAGACCGTCAATAAGATCAATAAGATCAACTGGAACTACAGCATTCTTGCGCCCGCAGTGCGTTACTTCGCGCTTCGCGTTGCTCGATCTAGACAAACCTTGCACCAACGAACAACGGTATGAGCATTTTCAGTGCAGATGTGGATCATGCCACACTTTACACCTCTTTCTTCTTTACACATGCGGACCGAAAAGCATTGTTGGATCAGGTATCCTATCTACGTCTCTCTGCTTCGCGGCGACGACTAGCCTCGATTGCAAGCCTTGCAGCCTTACGAGCCGCGAAAACTTTCGTTATTTCTTCGTTCACTTCGTCATCGACTGTATCGAAGGGCTCTATTCCTGAGTCGGACACTTTTTGTATTGCCTCCAACAAATCGAGCTCGTGCTGCGTGACCAAAGACAGCGCCCAACCTTCCTTCCCAGCTCGACCAGTTCGTCCAACTCGATGGATATAGTCTTCCGGCTGTGCAGGTAGATCATAATTTATCACCAAGTCGACAGTTGGGATATCCAGCCCTCTAGATGCGACATCCGTTGCCACCAGCAACGTAACAGCGCCATTCTTGAACTGCAACAGCAGTCCGCAATTAAAAGGTAAAACAAACGCCACAATTATACAAGTTTCCAGCAATCCTGGGTCTACAAGTGCAACGATACAGCACAACGTGTAACACACTAAACAATGACTACAGACTCTGCTTGCAGACACAAGGAATAACCCGGTAACAACTCGTTTTCTTCAGCTGAGAGATCAAGCTCACAGACTAGATGCTTACACAAAAATAACAGCAGCAAAATAATGATGAGCAAACGCCCCCCTAACCCAACAAACAACTATCAGCGCAACAGTTTAGTCCCTTTGGTCTGAACAACACACATCAGGTCCAAAAAATGAAACAGCAAGCCCATTCCCAACTCACTCATCAAGGATCTTAGTCCAATGTGAGTCACCTACCTTCAAAAGAAGCTTGCATGCATTATGACAGCCCACATGTATTAACTGTTTTGCTATAAATTGTTTCATGAAACAGTGCAGATCAGAAGAAAAACAGTTCACAATTTCTATTGGACAGACAAGCCTTGTCTTCCAGGGCATGGCCAAAGCACCTAGGCTGGGCCATGGATCTCGTGCCAATAGCACCAGTAACGCCCATTCCACACAGGGAGAAATGAATGAAAAGAAGAAAAAATTGGATTGAAAGAGATCTGCACGACGCAAATGTCGACAGGGGTTCGATTCCTTCCCCTGTATCCTTCATTTCACTTCGACCTGTGTGTTTCAACACAGTAGGATTGTCTGCAAGCGAGGAAAACACCTGGAACAATTAATACTGTATCTTCGCTCAAACCAACAATGATACACGGGTATTCTAGGGCCCGTTCAGATTGAGCTGGACGGATCTTGTGCCGGATCCATCGTTTTGTTAATGACTGTTCAGATCACTTCAACATAGTGGCTATTGGGGCTTAGCAAGCTTCGCATGCGTGTACGTGCTGCTTGTTTGAATTCGAAAATTGTGTTCGGTAGGCGAAAAGAAA
>JAULKQ010016205.1:0-10647 GCA_032356285.1 Smithsoniella earleae | reverse complement strand
GAAGTGCCTTGACCCTTTCCTTTAAGGCTGTTGCTTACACACCTCGCTCACATAGATTCTTTCGACGACGTGTATTGATGGTCCGAGTTTGAAAGGTTTTCAGCGATGAGGATTCTTCATACCGCACTAAATACAGGTTTGCCGGATGAAGCGTGTGTGATTAAGCATGTTTGACTCGGTACATAATTCTTTCCAGCCTGCCGAATCGAGTATTTTATCATGGCAAGACGCGTAAAAACATGTCCCATCCTCCATGCAGGTCCTATCCATGTGCGTTATGCGTTATTTTCATTAATATTTTCACCTCCACAGGCACATAGCAAACCTTTGTACTTAGTACAGCAGTATAGCGTAGTCAAGATCCTGGGTATGTGTCCATTGTGGTGGTAATGACCCATTACTAACTGATTGAGCTACACCTGGAGCCTTGTGTGTGGTTTGCAATTAGCTCAGTCAGTTAGTAAACGATTGTATCAACAGCACACGTTTAAGAGTGAGGTTGCATTCTTCAAAGGAGTTCACGCTGACTCATCCTAGCACATGATAGAATGTGTTAGTCAGTAACTTGAGTGAATCCCTCAAAAAGAGTTGCCAGTCTCCTGTGGCCCTGCCTCAATAGGGAGTTGGCTATTACCAGACTCTCGGCCAATAGATTCCTGGTAGCCATTCATGCAAATTAGTATCTTGCCTTGGTATCTCAGGTGCTGTATCATGCTTAGTCTCTACGACACAACGCATTGTCATTGAAAACATATTGCAAATTTAATAATGTGTCGTAGCAGTCTCAAAAAGTTTGCTGTTAATCCCTAGCTTAGTCAGGGATTAGACATGAAGTTTTGACTTAGCTCTTTCAGCGTTACTTGCATTACCACACTGACTACGTGCTGTGCTAAGGGTGTTCTTGTAGCATGTTGATGCTCCCAGTCTGATACAAAGTAGAACCCAAGTTGGATTATAGACACGTGTGAATCATCACATCACCATGAAGATGGAAATATCTGAAATCGCCAGCACTGAGGTGTATTCCATGTGGTGATGGTATTTTCCAATATTAAATGCTGGCTTGCTGTGTGCAGAGTGGATGTATTGTGCCAAAATTGCCACCCAGGCACATTTGCACCAGATACAGGCTATGTAGAGTGCATTCCTTGTCCTCCAGGATCGTATGCTACTGTTTTTGGTGCCTCGTTGTGCTCTCCTTGTGTGCATGGGTCGTACGCTCAAGTTTCTGGGTCCAAGTCATGTCGCCTGTGTCCGTTCGGGTTTACTACATCTTCTGATGGGGCGGCAGTCTGTGACCAAAAGGTAGAGCGTACCGCCAACATTGGCAAGGAGTATGTCCTTGCAGTGACGCTTGCAGTGCGTCTGTCAGGAACGTCTCTTAGAGATGTTTCCCAACGGACAGGTGTGCAAGGCCGTTCAGAAGATATTCTTCGCTTCTTGGTCTCACTAGATAGTGCAGATGCGTTTGGGGTGAGTACAAGTGATGTTGAGGTATGCTGTCTTTTCATGAGTTGCTTTGTTCTTCGCTATGCATGCCCTGTTGTTTGTGGATAAGTTCAAGGTGTTATCCAGGTTTTCTCAGTGACAGAGATTGAGGATCGACAGTTAAGAGTAAATTTGACCACAAACATGCGGATTGATGCACCGACTCGAGCAAGTCAACAGCAACTGGATTTGGCAATCAGTCATGCATTGCTATCGAAAGACTCAGGAATTGCAAACCTGACCTGGACTCATACATCAGAAGCAATAGGTACAACTGCAGTTACTGAAGACTACGTCACCACTGAAATCCGAGAACCAGATCCATCTGCATCAACTCCATGGGAGGCGATTGTGTTGCCCATAGTTGCAGGTGTGTCCTTTTATCCCCCCAATAGTCATCATAAAGGTTGCAAGTCAACCTCAGTACTTGTATAGTGACTCAAGTATGTGCATGGTGATCTGTTTTAAAGGAAATATTTTTCGTACCAGGCGCTCATTTCATCTCATTTCTTCATTGTGGAGTTTGTGATAGGCTACATATCCGAAAATAGTTTCAACACCGGGATGATGTTTAGGGATTATCATCATCGGGGGTGCCATGCTCCTAAGATTGAAGCGCACTTCATCCACAGAGAGGGGTGAGAGAGGTCCATCTATGCTGGTAATCCACGTTTTGTTGACAATAAGAATGTCTCTGTTCAGAGCGCAACGAAGTCGGATGAGTGATGTTTCCTCAGAATTTGCGGTAGATTGTACGGATGACTTGGAACTAGAAATTTCTGGGCAGCCCCCACAATTAGGTAGTAAGAACTGTGCTGATGTTGCTATTGAACTGCCTCCCAGACATCTGGACCACCGGAAGCGAGTGGTGGCTGATATTGAGCAGTAGGGGTGGCCTGTAGTGGTAGCGATAGATAGAGTATGTGTTTTCAACTCTTGGGCAAGGACATCGTAGCCTACTCCTGTGATTACTCATCGTTGGTGAAAGGAAAATTTCGAATGTAACTTATGCAGCCGTCATGACAAGATGATATCAAGTTACATACTGAATCCAATCACTCCCAATACCTGTCACTTGGACCACCAGCAAGCAGAAGGTTACTTCTCGTAAATTGGAGGAGCACTAGAGGTGTACTGTTAGTCAAGTGCCAGCTGTGCTCTTCGTAAGGGACAGGGCCGAATGAAGCAACACCTGGTAGCTCATCAAATAGACCACTAATGGCGCTGTTGGTGTTCTTTGACCTGTACAAGCGTGAATGCGAATAGAGTGAGCTATCTGTGATACTAGACAACCCGTTATATGTCTGCACTAGATGCTTGATTAATGCGGTACATGCTATTAAGGCAATCGGTGACTCAGCAACAAGCATCGTACCAGCATGGCTGCCATAGGCACATGGAACAATCTGTTGCCCCTGATGCAATGAATTGGCCTGCTCTGCTAAATGTCAAAGCAGTGACACTACTCTTGTGGCCTTCAAGTGTGCACAAGCAAGCTGCTGTCCGCAGATCCCACAACTGGATACTCCCTGTCGTGGTACCTGCTGCCGCCATACTTCCATCAGGGCTGATTGCAACCTTTGATACTCCTGAGGACTGCTTGGGAAGAACACGAACACATTCGCCAGATCTAATATCCCAGAGACGAGCTGTCCGATCTGATCCTGACCCAGACATTATCAAGTTGCAATTTGGATGCCAAGTAATGGTATCCACTTCACCCTGGTGGCCCACGAAGGATCTGAGGGCATGAATCCGTTCATCGCACCTACAAATCAAGAAATAAATTCATGACTAATACATTGTGCACTACATAGCGAATATGTTAAACCTAGAGCAATCATTGCCTCAATGTGCTTCCAAAAGAGTGTCCTACATAACCTAGCACAATGAAGTGAGTATTGACATTGAATAAGTACAACAAGAGCTAACTGGTTTCACAAGCAACGAGAGGAAGCTAACCACAGCTTTATAACCCAATCTGCACCAGCACTCGCAAACCAGTGACCACGAGGACAGGCTTGAACATCCCAAACAGGCACCATGTGGGCCCGCCAGACTGCAAGATTGGCTCCCATGTCAGCTGCCCACATCCTGACCGTTCCATCAAGCCCGCAGCTGTAAAACAAGCGTTTATCACATCTAAATGACAAACCGTAGACAGGGCCACAGTGGCCCCACAAGTATTTGACGCAGTCCTTTTCACTGAGATCGGTCTCCCATGATCTCGTATCCATTCCATCCGCCCTGGCACAGGGCTGCTCATGCAGGTCATATAATAGCATGCATGAGTCACTAGCACCGACAGCAAGCCAGCGCACATCATCACACACTGCCATACTGCTAATTGTGTGCTGCCCCTGTATTACTACCGTCTGTTAGATAGGCTATCCTAGGGGCTGTGAGGGCTGGAATTCAAGCTTAAGTACAAACCATCACAATTGCAGAGTATAGCTCCTCAAATGAGAGGGCCTTATTAGCAGTCCTTTATGCCAAATGTTGGAAAGAAATCAATCACATGTACGATCAATCACTGGTATTCACAAGAGAGGTTGCACCTGGTAGATGCTGAACATGCAGCACGACGGAGGCTCAGAGGGAGAAATTGGTGAACAGTTTCTGAGTTGATCCAGAGCTGCCTCTTGTATGTCATTTGGCAGTGGCCGCAGTGGAATCGAACACTCTACAAGTCCCTCTTGCCATTTCTCTAGCAGGAACTCATTCCTCTTGACAGCCTCTCTGGCTTGGCGCTTAATATCTTCTGCTTTACACTTGCTGCTCTTTGATTTTGCAATGCTAGGAAGCTGCAGCAGGCATGAGGCCATCAACGAAGTTACAAGGAAGTGAATCTTAAGAGAAATATCCTTAGCTTCGCACGTGTACTTTTAAAAGTTATTGTCTGATAGAATGTCTTGTTGCTGCTTTGGGTAGTTTCTGGTGCACACCGAGGATGCTTGCTGGGCCTCAGTATCAACATCCATGTGCACTGATGCATCCTCTTGTGTGGCTGGCGCCGTTGTTCTATCATCAGCTGCTCCATCACCTACTCCTTGGTCAGAGGGATCTGCATCTGTTTGCTTTGTTTCTTCTGCTCGCGTTTCTTCAGTCTCTGCTGTCGGTGCCACTGCAGAAACTGGGTCCTGTACACCAGTACTGATGTTGATCTGAATACGAACTATAAGTATACCTGAACTCCAAAATTGTGCGGGAATGCCATGAAAGCATGAGAACTCACCTGTGAGGCTAGCATCCTACTCACCAAAAGGTCCTCCAGACCCCCTTTCAAAAGACCTAGTTGCAGTTCTTGGGCATTCACGCGAAGCCCTTCGTCACCTGTATCCTTCACTAAAAGTCCTTCCACCGGGCGGATATCATTCGGGGAAAGAACATGCAATTGGATATCGAACCGCAAGAATTCGTTACGTATGGACAGGATGCTCCACATTTCTGCCCTCTGAACGAAATTCATGAAAAGTTCCATCGCACATTTGCTCATTTTTATGCTTGTGGTACTTTCAAGAAGCTGCACAAACAACTGCTGTTGCACAAGTGCAGCATTAGGACGCGCCATCATACGAGCCGAATCTCACCGCACGAGGTACGGGGCTTTGTAAGTGCTGGTGATGCAAAACCGTGCTGAGATCTTCCAATTCTTTGGTCACACTCATGGAGGAGCTCTCGCTTTGCAGAAATCTTGGTTTCAATCGGTTTAGCATGTCTCTCGCAAACATCCCCATTTTCTCCTTGACCGTCATTAAGTATGCGTACACAAACAAGGGATAGCATATCTACATAAAATTTTCTGTGAGTAACTAAAAACAGAAAAAACCCGATCTGGGGCACGACAGCGCTGTAAGCAAACCTGCGCTAACTCTGGGCGAAAAGTCTCCAGCGAGGCGTCTACCCATGCAGCCACCCTCTCGTATTGACCAAGATAGGAATCTGCCTGGTTTTCCGCGAATGTAAGGTTTTGGTGCTGCGCAGCATTTGTAGAGACCTTGTGTAACGCAAGCCGAGAAGAGGAACAAGGGTATCCTTCGTAAAAAATAATTCGTAGAGCAAATTATTGCAGTGGATGGTTCTCATATGAATTACCTGATCTATCGCTCTATATCCGACTGGCTGATCGTCATTTTTCAACACCATCTTCGACAAAAACGTACTTCCAACCTATCAAGAATGAACTAAAGGAAGAAATAGCAATCCCTGGCAGTACCAGTCTTTTAAAGTAAACAACTGTATCTCAGAGCAAGAAGCGCGAACATGTTAGCAGTATTCCATGTCAGAACAGTGAAGCGCGCATTTCCGCACTCAACATTTGTTTGCAGTGTTTGTGCACAAATCTTTCGCAGGAAAAGTTGTATGTCGAGTCGTTGCGTTTACTGATACGCATTTGTACTGGAAAGCATCGTCAGAAGGGCAAGGCTGCTCAGCCGTATTTGACGGGTTCGGCAACGGGATAAAAAAAGAAAAAAACACGGACGTTAATGATACGGAACAGCGAAAGCGTAGCCTCATCAAACTTCCACATGGAAAAACTTTCTCTGAAACACAGTCACACAGGTACAATGCAAGCTTCACCAACTCGTTACAATGCTGACCTGTTGTGACAAATAGTTCCCCTGATAATCAACCCATTCCATCGACTACCATGGCACTGTGCCTTCTCACAGTAGACTCTTTGCTTGAGAAATTTTGTCGTCAATTAAAGCAAGTTTCTGATCCAGCTCATTCGCTTGCGACTTCACTTCATCAACTACCTTGGCAGGAGCCTTGCTCACGAAATTCGGGTTTGACAAGCGGCCTTGTAAACCCACAAGCTCCTTTTCTACCTTCTGTCTCTGCTTCTCAAGCCGCTCAATTTCCTTAGAAGCGTTAAAAAGTCCTTCTAAAGGCAACACAACTATTAATCCTTCTTGTACCACCAGCTCAACAGCTCCTTCCCCCACATTCGTCTCTGATGCAGCAGAAACAACCTGCACGATGTTTCATCATTATGAAATCGGCAGAGGTCCAGGCGCCATGGATTTCGTACTGAGCAAAATTACCTTGGTGACATAGCGCGTGCAATCTCACACACTAGCGAAAGACTACGGTACCACTTGACTTTTGCCAAGAATCAAGACAACCCTCTGGTGGGAACTTACCTGAACCTGATTCGTATCGATTCGTGCTAGCAAGCATATCGAATCCAGCTCTGATTGGAAAGCCTGCCGCAGAGTAGCATCAGAGACGCACAACACGGCTGAAACCTTTCGTGAAAGCTCAACTCCGTACTCTGCTCTAGCGTTACGCACAGCCGTTACAATTGCTTTCAGAGCTTCAAACTGCTGCTTTGCGACTTGGCACTTGCTAAACCCATTCTCAGGCCACTCTGCCATCATCAGCGCTGACCCATGGCTGGGTAAAGTCTCCCAGATTGCTTCTGTGACGAAAGGTATGTACGGATGCCACATTTTCAGAGCTGTCTCCATTACATAGACTAAAACTGACTGGGTACTTGTTTGCCTGGTTGCATCCTGACCACTCAAACTGGCTTTGGACATTTCAATGTACCAGTCTGCGAAGTCAAACCAGAAAAAGGAGTAAAGCAAACGTCCTGCTTCATTAAAATCATGACGTGTAAGTGCGTGTGTCACGTCATCGACAGTCCTGCAAACAATAGGGATCTTCAATTGTTTAATAGATAAGCATCATCATGACAAGTTACACGTGGAGAAGGATCCATGATCCAATTTTTACTTCAATATTTAGAATCACAGAGTGAATAGGAACCAAAAGCCTCCCAAGGAATACAGACACCCATTGAAATTGACAAGTACCAGCTGACTAGAACTATTCATCTGATAGCACCACGCACCACCTTCAATTAATGACATGACATACAAGACCAATAAGAAAGCAATAATTCATGAATAGCACAGCAAGTCACAAAATTACCACCTATGAAACCAAGGTAAAGAAAGAAATTTCAACCATCTGAATGCTTAAGGCTCACTTTGTCGCATCCCAAGCACAGGCTCAACTTGACCTAAATGTGTTACAGGAGAGACCATCATCAAAAGTGATTCATGGTACTTGTCGTTCCTAAATTGAGAGTATGGGAACACACTGATGTAGCTGGCTTATGATCCAACGTGAGGGTAAGTCTAAGGGCTCCAACTGCTCAGCTGATTGAAAACTTGCACCAGCCAGTGCCTGATATTCTGTGTGAGAAAGATCCTTGGTGCTATGCAGGACGAATTTCGCCGCATTCCACACCTTATTCGTTAGGTTCCGTGCCGCTCTCACACGATCAAGAGACAGATTGATGTCTTGCCCTGGGGCATTACCAGTTGCAAGGGTATATCGTAATGCATCTGATCCAAACTCAGCTGAAACATCAAGAGGATCGACCACATTTCCCAGAGATTTTGACATCTTTCGCCCCTGCGTCAACCATAACCAGTGATATTGCAATAATCTTAGAGAAATCAGGCTGATACTGTAACAAAACTGACCAGTTCCAAGACACTCGGGGGTCACAATTCGAAGAGACACCTGTTCATCACGCACAAGTCCGTGTAGGTAGACTGTGTCAAAAGGAATCTCGCCAGTAAAGTGCAAATTCAGCATGACCATCCTTGCTACCCAAAAGAACAGTATATCGTGTCCTGTTTCTAGCATTTGTGTAGGATAATAAGCCTTGTAGTCTTCAGTGGCCTTCGGCCATCCCAAGGCACTCATTGGCCACAAGCCAGAGGAAAACCAAGTATCCAGTACATCCTCCTCTTGAACAAGAATTACATCTTCTCCAAACTCCTTCACTGCCTGCATAATGCTTCAGAAAGATGGCAGTGACTACAAGCTACAAATGAAGACAAATCTAGCATACAAGCTCAGATAGATTACATAACGGGTTTATTGCTACCTGCAATACACACATATGCAATACACGTTTCAAAGCTCAAATCAGGCAATCCTTAGCTTTGAAAAAATAAGACCTGCATGGGGAGCACCCACTCTTGGCAAGAATAGCTGGATCAATAGAATCCCAGCAAGCAACCATAGTAATCAGCCCTCACTTTTGACAAGGTTTGTGCCTCACGGCAATTCACAGCACAAGTCACAACTTAGCACCTTGATGCCTTTCATGCAGGCAGTCTTCAGCTGGAACGCTACTGCCAGCAGCAAACATCACACACACATAAACAGCAAGGTTTCACAAGCTGCGATACATTTGATATTCAAGCACAAAGATCAACGTCAAGAGACGAGTGTTTCTGTAGCTGCATTCACTGTAAAACGCTTCACTTGCAAAGCTGCCCAAAGTTCTTGGGTTTCTCCTTTGGATATCAAACAAAACTTTGTGATGAGACAGCATTCGATCCAAGCATCAAAGTGTCTACGATTGGTACTTGACTCTCCAGTGATAGAATACTTCCTGCTTGTGATGGGCAGTGTACTAGTCTCACAAGAATGCACTCAACAGCTGTTTACCTTAACTGAATGAAGAGTACCTTTTCATGCGCCTCGACTTCATTGTGAGCAACAACAAAGCCTTGAGATTCAAGAGCTTCAGCATCTGCTGCATTAGCATAGCAGTACCACACTGGGATGCGATGGCCCCACCAAAGCTGTCTAGATATGCACCAGTCCTTGATGTCTTGCATCCAGTTCTCGTACACTTTTGTGAACCGCTCGGGTATGATTTTCATCTTTCCAGAGGTTGCAGCATCCAATGCGGCTTTCCCCATCCCTGCAGTTCGCAAGAACCATTGCTGGGACACCATGGGCTCAATAACATCTCCACCTCTTTGAGACCTGGGAACCCTGCACATCACCCACGCATCAAACCATCGCCACCAGCAAACCAAGTGCAAACCAAAGGTTGCAAAGGTTGTATCTCGTACACCTGCAGTGCGAAGCAACTTCATAGACGGTCATGCATTATGGATCGAGGCAACCGCATTGCTTACTTATGACAGTGGACGCTTCGTCGATGAATACCAGATGTTGTCAAACAAATAAGCATGCTATTGCAACATGAATATACCACGGATAGTTCCTGTTTCGCTATTAGGCTGCGTCAGCTTTGAAGAAGAAGCATGCAAGGGAGTTTAAGGGATACAAGCTCAATGCGTTCAATCCTTACAAAAATGACTTCATTTTCGATAAAAGTTTCATCAAGCTTTTCATTTGATTTGCGGTTCGTGTATGCAGGCCGAAAAGCGAATCACTTCACGAAGGGGCGACCTTATTCCTGCTCGTTCAGCACGCACAGCCAAACCTACGCCAGGATGTTTACTAACTAAAAGAAGGTTTTCTGCCGTTTTTTTTTGAGGTACACAGTGAACATCTTAGGGGGAAAGACGTCAAGTGAGGTACGTCGCCTTATCTACTTGTCAAACATCCCGAACCTATTGACTCGCGAACAGCTGTATACAATTGAATTCCGTAGTGAATAAGCAAATGCTTCAAAGTTAATTAATTGCACTGTTGAACACGTCTTCTTCCGCAACCCATCGGCTACCCTGTACACCACTGAAAGCTCAAACATAGCACTATGAGCATAAATAACTTGATAATTTGGAAACTTGTTGGGGGTTTGTGTAAGTAGGCCTCATAATCTTCATCTCAGGGGCAAACCCGAGTTAACAGTCGCTCAGAAATTTCATCATTGAGTGGCGCTTTTTCCCGCTGAAAAAAAGCATAGAGGTATATTTTAGTATTATAAGCGTAACGTGACTTGTTTTGTTTGATTTGGCGCCCGTGTCTGACTTTTGTTTTACCTTAGCTCTACGCGAGTGTGCACGGGCAGCACCGCTGAAGCAACACAAACGAAACAGTGCAAGAAGCACTCGCAACTGCAACAGAAACGTTTAGAAGATACACGACAGTAATAATGACACAAATTTCCTTCTTCGAGCACTGTTTTTGAACAGTCTCGCAGCGGGATGGCGCAACATCTCATATGTTTTCGCGTGCTCTGCATTCCTTTCCAGTTAAATCCTTACTGAACTCAAATTATTATGACTTTTGAGCGTTGCAGAAGATTGTTTCGTGCGAAACAGGATCGTTTAATGTACGATGCACATCCTCGCTGAATTCTGTATCGTTCTTTAAACGGCGCTTTTTCCAGGTGAAAAAGAGCAAAGGAGTATCTTACACGGCGATGAA